>JASEVX010000003.1:61986716-61989216 GCA_031761405.1 Serripes groenlandicus
GGGTTTCAACGCCGTTTTCAACAATCTTCTGTCAAATAACGGCGGCCAGTTCACCTAGCAATGTGTTCCCTGGCCTCTTAATACCAGTTCTCCACATAGCAGTCTGTCCGAGCATATAGCTGCTTTTACATATAGACTGTTGTCCATTGGTGGAACATGTTTTGGCCCAGCTGGGATGGAACTCAAAACCCCGCATCGCTACCTACTAAGCTACCGATATTCGGCATAATATTAACGTAGCCCGAGTTTGTATGAATTGGAATTCATTATGAAGAGGTGAAGTCTTCGAAAAAGCATTGCCGTTCTTTGCCGTATATTTTATTTAAAACACCATATAGTACAACTATTCTGCAGCAGACAATTTTGACAACATTTTGGCAAAGATTGTGGAAAATATGATTTTTTGAAAAAGGAAGAATATAATTGAAAACATTGCGACAAAAGGAGAAATTGCACATATGAACATTTTCTCCTTTTTTCACAATAAAAGCCGTCTACTGCAGATGCGTTAACATGCGTCTGCACGCGAGAAATGGTAAAGAAAACGTAGTGTTTTAAACCCTTTCCCTCATATAGACGCTTTCTGACGCCTCTGTAGCAGACGGCTATTTGAAAACATAGTGACAAAAGAAGAAATTGCACAAAACGTGCAATTTCTCCTTTTGCCACAATGTTTTCCACTTTTAGTCATAGGTTATCCGTTCAATTATAGAGATTTTCTATTTTGACAAAATACGTTCTGCTGCAGAATCGCTGTATGAGGGAAAGGCTTAAGGTTTTCTCTCTAATTTATATATTTATATTATATTAACTACTAAATACTTGCAAGTTTTAGTCGGGGACGTAGATAATCTTATCCACTTTCCCGGTATAGTTGAAAGGATTTGCGCATTAACTTACTTACATGTATCGTCCTGGTTTGTATCTCGAGATATGTTTGTTTTCAATCGGATTTAGTTGAACTGATAAAACGGATGTAAGGTTTTGTGAATGTCCGCTTGCTTGATTCTGAGCTAGGGGATTTTGAGTGTCTCCCAATAAAGCACATGGGCGTCTGTAATGTTATGACAGAGTCGGGGATTAGATTTGGCCTGGTCAGGTCATACTGAATTGAGACCTACCCTTTATACAACATATACGCAGCATTGGTCGAGATACGGAAGCGTAAACTGGTCTTTACCCACATTATTTCTCTAAAACCTGTTCCCACATACAGACGCGTTTTGTGCGGCTGGCTAAGTTAGAAATAGCTATACTGTTCCTTCATTAACCCTTTCCCTCATGCAGGCGACTTTCGAGAATATTATAAGCAATTTTCGCTTTTTGTCACAATGTTTCCAACTGTATTTGACAATTAAGCTCTTATTTGTGGAACTTTTTAGGTGCTTGCTTTATACTCATCCAAACTTGATCCAGTCGTACCCAGTCGTACTCAAAGAATCATTTCGCTGAGACGCTTCTTTTTATGAGTACTCATAAAATTTAAGAATATTCGAGCCGTTTCACGAGAAAACCAACTCTGCGTAATGTATCGACCCAGATCAGCCTTCGCAATCAACGCAGGCTTACCCGGGCCGACACATTTCGTCACAGAATACTTTACACAGAGTCCACAATGTTGGTTTTCTGGAATAACTTAATTCTCTGTTTTATATCAGGAAATGTGTCACAAATAGAAATTGCTATTTATGAGAAATTCTGATTTCAAAGTCGTTTGCTATCCGCGCAGACTGATCCGGCTGACACATTCCATCTTAAAGGGATAGATGTATACAGTAGTACTTCCTGAAACAGAACATCCACAGGAGGCTAAAAGTGTCTATCCGGGTACGCCTGCGCGGCATGCTTAGGCTGATCCGGGTCGATACTTTACGCAGAGACCACAATGTTGGTTTTCTCTCGCGAGACGGCTCATTTGTAGAACAAAGTTATATGACACGAAGACAATAGTAGTTGATTGATCGATTGGGACTTAACGCCGTTTTCAACAATGTTTCAGTCATATCACAGTGTATCAGTTCGGCTACTCAGGTGTTTCCTGGCTTTCTCACACCAGTACTCCACTCAACATACTTTCCAAGCAAATGGCTGCATTTCCACATAGACTGTTAGCCCATTGTGAAAGACGAATGACGATTGTCACAGTGAAGAAAATAGCAGAACAGTTTTACTGAAATTGAGCATGAGCATCATTTGGGAAAGAGCACAAAGTATTGTGGAAATATAAGAAATTGCATTTTTTTTTAATATTCGTTTTCGTTTCAACGTTATCTAACACTGCCTCTGTAGCAGACGACATTTGAAAACACTGAGTCAAAAGGAGCAACTGCTCACAATGAGGAATTCCTTCATTTGCCACAATAATTTCAACTCTTATTAATAATTTAACTCTCATTTATATAGATATTTCATATTTTGTAAATAGGTTTTTAAAATCGTCTGCTGGAGATTTTTATGTGAGAAAGAGGTAAAGGAAATCATGTACATGTATACAAAGTAT
>JASEVX010000003.1:61996716-62159216 GCA_031761405.1 Serripes groenlandicus
TGTGAATGACATCACACGTTATGGGTGATGAAGGGAAACCAACTCAGCTGTGTTGTCCATAGAGCAGCTGGAGACCAGACTATAAAAGTGTAATCTGTGCTCAGAATGTATGCTCAAGTATATGAATGGTCAGAAGCAAATTTGTTATCCAAATTGACCAATCAGAAGCCTTAGTTTGAGCCTGGAGTTCATTTCGAAGCACTGAGAACGTTTTCAGAGTTTTATAGTTTAGGACCAAGCTGCAGGTCTCAACGATAGTAAATAACGACCTATTTGGCGACGTCTGGATAAACCTCCCTGATAAAGCAATGATATATAACTGTACTAGTGTTTAGAACGACGTAACACAATTAAACACACACACAAAACAAAACCCTAAAGCTAAATGACTTGTTATAAATCGAATTCGATATTCTGACCATTATTACGACCAAAGCCTTGTAAACAGAATGGTGACGATATTGTACGAATAATGAACTGTTGCAAAGATTGAACTTTGATAACCCTTTCCCACCTGCAGACGCATTTTGACGCAATAGCATCAGATGACTTTTGAAAACATTGTGGCCAAAGGTGAAATTGCTCAAAATGTTTTCAACTTTATTTAACAATTAAACTATCTTTTATGGAGATTTTTCGTTTTTTTTTGTCTATTATGAGTAGTATAGATAGGACGCTATTCCCACCTCTTGTGGCTGAGGCTGCGTGACCTCGACCTCGTCCTCGTCCCGGAAAGTTTATCGTTCCTTATCGGAGCCGGTTGTTGTCGGGTCATTAAGCCTTCCAAAAAAGAGTGTATAGACGCGTCGTCATTTAAAACCGCCGCGGTCGAAATTTTACTAGTTCGTGTCTCCGAACTCGACTTTAACTATAATGAGCGTTACGAACGGCTCGATATATAGCGTCCGACGAATGTATCGCTTCTAAACGGTAGAATACCGATTAAGACGGTGCTATACATAAATGAATGTATTCAATGATCCCAAAGGATCAGAAATATTAAACGTGATCATAGGACATGTTCAGTAGTCACGAATGTACTTACCACCGGTTATTCTTACAAAGATTCGTGTTATATATGTATATTATTGTCTAACCTATGGTTAAATTTAGAATTGTATGTATCTTATCATTGAGAACGTTCACGTCTGGTCTTGGGCTGAAACCTATAAAAAAGCCAAAACATTTGGTCACAAATCAGTAGTTGTTTTATCAAGTCCTCCGCTACTCCGACCTTAGAATCACAAAGACGATTTGCCGCTATTGTAAGGTAAGATCGTTATTTCAGATATTTCTCGGCGTCTGATCATGAGCCATGCTGATTGTAATTTTGATAACTACGCTTTATTAAACACATGAAAAAAGGTATTTCATAACATTTTTTACAAAATATGATTATAATAATATAGGTCTTAAAAGGTCGTTTAGCTCGAACATCGGTTACGTCGAAGTAATTTCGAGGTTCCCAATTAGTTCGAGCTATCGAGGTTCGACTGTATATATTATATATATATATATATATATATATATTTGAATCCACTCACTTTTACATGTATAAACATCCGATGCCTACAATGATAAGGAACTGTGTCAGTACAATAGTTTATCAGTAAATGCCCTAAATTCTCATTTTCTAACGAACATGACCATTGCCTTATCGGTCAATTTTATTACGCTCTGTTGTTACTTTTAACCTCATGTAGCCTATTAAATTATTGACGGTTATCATTATTATTATTATTATTATTATTATGATTATTATCTTAATATCATGATCAATAAACATGATTCATTCGTTTTTATATTTCAGACTAACAGTATGATGGCGACAGAAGAAAAAACACATTTTATTTTAACTACAAAAACTGTACAAAAAGGAGTATTTCTACCAACCAAACTTCGGGAGGTATACAAGAAACCATACAGGGAGCAAAGTAAGCTACTGCAATCATTTCTAAAAGTTAAAGTGCATGCAAAGCTTACAGTTAACAAAATGTCGGCAACAAGACATTTGTTTACATTTGACAAACGATTTAAAACTCGGTATCTTAACGCAGCTTTGTCATAGAGATGTGACATAAAGACATCCAATCAAATAACGTTTAAATTTTCCTAAGTCACAGGTGGATGTAACGCATAGAATAATCCAACGAATAACATTTTTGTTACTTTCTTCCTATTTAACTTCAAAACTACTGGATGGAATTTGATAAAACTTCAAACAGTGGTTAAGCTTAATGAGAGATATTGCAGTGTACAGGGACCATAACTCTACTTTGACTAATATTTGAGTTATTGCCCTTCATTACTTCTTACCTGTTCGGAGCTTAACTCGAACATACCTGATGGAATTTGATAAAACTTCATACAATTGTAAAGGTCAATAATAGGAAGTGCGGTGCACAAGGTCCATAACTCTAGCGTATTCATTTATGAGTAATTGCCCTTTGTTGATTCAAACTTTGTCCGGAGCCTAGCTCGAATACTACTGTACCGAGTCATTTCAAACTTGGTGTGTATGTTGCTTGCAACGTGTAGAAGTGCGGTACATAACTCTAGCATGAGTATGTTTTGAGTTATTGTCCATGTTGATTCAAACTTTGTCCTGAGCATAACTCTAATACTACTGTACCGAGTCATTCACACTTGGTGTGTATGTTGCTTGCAACGTGTAGAAGCGCGGTACACAAGGTCCATAACTCTAGCATGAGTATGTTTTGAGTTATTGTCCATTGTTGATTCAAACCTTGTCCGGAGCATAACTCGAATACTACTGTACCGAGTCATTTCAAACTTGGTGTGTATGTTGCTTGCAACTTGTAGAAGTGTCATGCACAACTATAAGATGTCAAAGCTCACATTACTTTATTCCATAGGAGAGCCATATGCTCAAAGACAACATTTCAGATATTTGTTAAACCGTACCCTTTTAGAGCAAGGACTGCTGTTTGGGCGGATATTATTCACCTTTCGTGATAGTTCTAGTTTCATTTGCTTTCCAGATGACACGACCCTGTAAATGGTGCGGTGTCTTTATCCAAGAACAAGACTATTTAGAAGCCCATGAGCACACTCATCGGGAATTCGACTTCTTGGCGGGGATGGTGAGTACTTACTGTCTCATACAGTGGAATATGGTCATTTTACTCCGCTTTTATAAGTTCATGAAAACGTTTTGCATTTATAACCAAGCTTGTATACCTCTATAAGTATGTCTAACCATAACTACACTTTTATTTCAGGACCAGACACAGCCCGATGCGGTGGGTCAAGAAGAAGGAGAAAAGGATATGGCTGAATTCAAAACCAACGTAAGTAGACTTATAATATGGAACAGTAAACAGCAAATGATACTCCCGTTTGTCTGAATAAGATCGACATTGTACTATGCGTGTTCAACACTTCCTAGAGGTGACACTAATATCCACTTTTTTATATTTTGCAGAATTCCGACACCTTCTCCTGTGACACTTGCCATAAAGAATACGCGTTAAAGTCATCCTTACAGCGGCATCAACGCTTAGATCATGGCACACAACAATTTCCTTGTAGCAAGTGCGAGAAAACGTTCAGTCGTGCAGATAATAAATGTCGCCATGAAAAGTCCTGCGACGGACAAAGAGATCATGTATGCCCTCAATGCCAGAAGCGCTGTGCCACTGCTCACGGGCTTCGACTTCACCTACAGTGGCATGAAAAGGCTCCCAAAACATCAAAACAGAATCCGAAAGCATCTAAGCCTGTCAATGACAGGCCTACACTTCCTCCAACTAAAGCCTCTATATCTCCACCTATGCAATTTAGGTGTCGACGCTGCTGCACAGAGCTCTTTAACAACCGCCATGATCTCTACTTGCATGGCATGGAACGCCATTATCAGCAAGTTGGTGGGGCGTTACAATCTCACCCATGGGGCCGAAATGAACTACCACCTTGGGACGGAGACGAGACGCTTCGTCGAGTATACCGAGCCAACGCAGCACATATATTAGAAAACCATCAACTAGGCCCCATTCAGTCTGTGTATAATTTTCCACTGACAAACGAAGTGACCCTTAACCGACTCGTGGAGTATGCGGACGATATATACCGTCAACAACAGAGAGCATTTCGGTTGAATCTGGTGTTTGGTGTGATCTTACAACATAGAGAGACTGGCCAGTATAGGTATTTCGTGCCCTACAATAACAACGGCATTTTTGAAAGGCCCATGTACTTCTCGAGAAGGAGCGATCTACAAAGACTCCGGCTACAACTCGAGAGAAAAGATATTATGACAGAACTCTTGAGGCATCGTCCCGATACCAAGTGGATTCCCGTGCTGATCACCAATGTTCATTTTACGGTCTACAGCACCTTTTATCCCTTGGGTCAAGGACAACTGCCTGACTTCCTCCTGAAGAAAGACAGTTTGTATCCGTTAGTGAAAAGCTAACACACGGGTAAACCTTATCAGGATCATTTGTGCGCCTTCCGGTGTTTGGCTCTGCATCGCGGGCACGAAATTAGATGTCTCGAAGGCCCTGCAAAAGAATTATTCCAGCAGTGGTCCCAAGAACCCATTCATAGCTTCTCTGGGATAAGCATCGATGAGTTTCCCGAATTCGAAACCCGCTTCAACGTCAATGTAGAAGTCTATAGCTTGACGGAAGATGGTTTCGCGTCCTCAGTCTACAAATCCAGGGGCCAGCATGACAGCACCATGTACGTGAATATCTTTGACAACCATTTATCCTACATTCGAGATTTTAACGTGTACGCCCAGAAATACCAGTGCCAAACGTGCGACCGTCACTTCGATCACGCAGGCCATCTTCATCGTCATCAGCCGGTCTGCTCTAACAAGACCAAGTTCGTGTACCCGGGTGGGTTTCATCGGGCCAGGGACAGCATATTTGAGCAGTTGGACCACTACGAGATCGTTGTGCCCGAGGACGAACGCACCTTTCCGTGGTATATCTGTTTCGATTTCGAAGCGATTTTGCAAAAGATTCACGACCAACCTACCGATCTGCTTCAATGGACTGCAAAACACGTTCCCGTCAGCGTCTCAATTTGCAGTAATGTGGAAGGTCACACGGAGTCTGTCTGCCTTATAGAAGTCGATCAGGACCAGTTAGTCAGCAATATGGTTTCTACTATGAACATGATTGCCGATCGCGTCTTCGAGCTGGCGGAAGAAAAATGGGGCTGGATCTTAGAAGCCATTGACAAGAAAATCGACGAGGATGACGCTACCGATGAGGACGTTGACCTCAAAATTAGTAGCGGAGATCAAATGGAAGAGGAGGAAGCCCGTGAAACACCGAAGAAACCTTCATATCCTTTACAGAAGGTCTACGCCCAATTGGAGACCTATATGTCTCAAGTCCCCGTTTTGGGGTTCAACTCTGCCAAATACGACTTGAACCTCATCAAACGTTGCCTGGCAAAGCATCTGAACATGCACGAGGACTCTGAGACGTTCGTGGTCAAAAATAACAATGCCTATATGTGCATCGCAACGAACTCCTTGAAATTCCTCGACATGTCTCAGTTCTTAGCACCCGGGTCATCGTACGTCGGCTTTTTGAAAGCATACCACGTAGCCGAAGGTAAAGGATTCTTCCCGTACGAGTGGTTTGATGACGTCACCAAACTAGAGGCAATCTCCCTTCCAGCCCACGATGCCTTCTACAGTCACTTGAAGGGTAGTAACATAAGTGTGGTGGACTACGAGTACTGTCAAAAAGTTTGGCTAGACCACCAGATGACCACTTTTCGGGATTTCCTAACCTGGTACAATAACTTGGATGTCGGACCTTTCGTCGAAGCGGTGCAGAAGTTTCAACAGTTTTATTTCGAAAAAGGCGTCGACGTGTTCAAGACGGCCATCTCCGTCCCCGGCATCGCCAGGCAGCTGTTATTCAAGACCGCCAGGAAAGAGAATGCCAATTTCGCTCTATTTGATAAACAGAACAGCGATCTATATCAAACCATCAAGCAGAACATCGTGGGCGGACCCAGCATCATTTTCACCCGACACCAATGCGCTGGTCAAACCCGGATACGAGGCCAGACGCCGTGCGGTTCGATCCTCGGGTTCGACGCGAATGCGCTCTACCTCCAGGCCATCGGACAACCTATGCCAGTGGGTCCTTTCGTGCGTCGACTGGCCGACAATGACTTCAAGCCCGAATTGCGCAACAAGTACATGTCCGCTTATTATTGGATGGACTGGCTAGTGCATACTCATGGTCTAGCCATTCAACATAAACTGAATACGGGACGAGAAGTCAAGATCGGAAAGTATCCCGTGGATGGCTATGCCCCTGCTATCAGCCCAGAACTCGAACCAACGGTCTTCCAATTTCAAGGTTGTTATTGGCACGGACATCTCTGCGAGGTGACAAGAGGGGTCAGGGACGAGAAATGGCTCAAAAGTACAACAAAACTATGGAGACCACGGCGTATTTGAAACGGGAGCACAACGTGGTGGAGATGTTTGAATGCCAGTTTCGACAATACTGTCGCCAGCACCCAGGCATCTACGACTTCATCGACGGCATGCGCCCAGGATTCTTTCGAGATCATAAGGGCAAGATCAATGAACACACTATCATGGAAGGCGTAGTCAACGGACATCTTTTCGGCATGGTGGAAGTCGACATACAAGTTCCGGAGCAATGGGAAGGCCCCTTCCGACATCCAACCTTATCGCCTTATCAGTACTTTCAAGAAATGTCACCTTTGTTTTGCAGCACGGATATTTCCTTTGATGCCATAGGGGAACACATGCAAGCTCACATCTGGGAGTATCAACTGTCTGACAAGCCCAGACGATTACTGGTAGGCGGCATGAAAGCCAAACAAATCTTGCTGGCTACCCCTCTTCTGCAATGGTACCTCAACAATGGTCTGGTGGTGACTCGCATCTACCAAGTCGTCGAGTTTAAGCAGCAACGCTGCTTCGAAGAGTTCGTACAAGAAGTCAGCGATGCTCGACGACAAGGGGACGCCGACCCGGACACGGCCATCATCGCGGATACCATGAAAGTCATCGGAAATTCGGCTTACGGCTCTCTCATCATGGATAAACTAAACACCGAGATGTAAAATACATCCAAGGCGAAAATGAGACCTCTCTAAAAATTAACGACCCCCTCTTCAATAAACTCGAGTGTCTAGATCAAGAAGAGCAATATTACGAGGTGGAGATGGCCAAACGAAAAATCAAGCTGGATTTGCCCATTCAGCTAGGTTATTTCATTCTCCAGTATGCCAAGCTCCGCATGCTCGAATTTTATTTCGATTTTTTGGATATCTACGTAGACCGAGCCGATTTCGAGTATTGCGAAATGGATACCGACAGCGCGTACATTGCTATATCTGGCCCATGCCTTGAGGACATCGTTAAACCCGAGATGAGAGACAAGTACCTTCGAGGGCTCACTGGGTTTTGTAGCGATACCGACATAGAGGCTGATGCAGAAGACCACTGGTTTCCTCGCACGTGCTGTTCAAAACACGTCAAATACGACAAGCGCACACCGGGACTTTTTAAGTTGGAGTACCAGGGTGACGAAATGATCGGGTTGTGCAGCAAGACCTACATCGTTCGCAAAACCAAGGTGGTCCGTCCCTCCAGTCAACGTGTGACGGCTGTTCGACTGCTAGATAAGGCCAAAGGATGGAAATCCAGAAAGCGCTTGCAATCTCGACAGGTGCACGAATACAAGTACAGTTCCAAAGGCGTGAGCAAGCGCCATCTGAAAGCCCCCATGTCCAAATTTCGTCGCGTGTTGAAAACGCGCAAGGCTGAGAGTGGCAAAAACCGCGGGTTCCGGGTGAGAAATAATGCTATTTTCACGTACACCCAGGAGAGAAGAGGCTTCTCGTATTTATACTGTAAGAGAAAAGTGTTAGACGATGGGGTCCACACTATACCTCTAGACATCACGTTGTGTCCAGCTCCGTCGCAAGAGCAAGAGATCAGTGACTAGGACCTGGTCGATATGCTGACCAGCAATTTCGAAGACTAGAGAATAAAAGTGCAGGACACATTAAACATACTGTCATAACCGAGATGTATCCCTTTCCGGAATGCACGTCGATCGCGGTCTCTGGTGCCACCATGAGTGGTAAGTCCTTTTGGACATTTCGCCTGTTACGAGAAAAGCACGTCATGTTTACCACTCCGCCCATGAAAGTGTTGTACTGCTACGGCATCTACCAACCCCTGTTTGATACCATGGAGAAGGAGTTTTCGTTTATTACCTTTCATCAAGGATTACCGACGGAAGAGCAACTGAGTCAATTTTCTAGTCCTTCTACCTGCAATTTGGTGATTTTGGATGATTTGATGGACAGTGTCACCTCTTCTCCCGAGATGGAAAACTTGTTTGTTAAAGGCATGCATCATCGGCATTTGAGCGTGCTGTACATCAACCAAAATGTGTACTGTAAGGGCAAGCACAGTCGCACGATTAATCTCAACACGCATATTTATGTACTCATGAAAAACCCTAGAGATGTGTCGCAGCTCCAGTGCTTAGCCAGGCAAGCGTTTTTTGGTAAAAGCGCTTTTCTCATGGAAGCCTATAAAGACGCGACATCGAAGCCCTATGGATATTTGGTGTTAGACTTTTCGCCTGGAGCGGAGGAATCCTATCGCGTGCGAACCCACGTATTTAACGGAGAAGACACCATCGTGTATCAGCCAGCATGACTAAGATGGTATTGTTATCGTTTGACCGATATCAGCGTTTGTTGAATGTTACCCCGAAGTCTGAATCGACGAAAAATTCGGAAAAAGACCCAACCCTGAGACCTAGTGTAGAAGAACTCGAGTGTTAATGAAAGCGATGCGAAGAGTAACCCCGTGACCGATGGAGCAATGACTGCTTTAGAATCTCTGGTACATCGTTTTCCAAAGTCCATGCAAAACAAAGTGCGAAGTGTGATGGATTACATTCAACCTCATGTCAGATGGAACGAAAAAGGTGAAGTGACTATACAGGATCGAGACATTCCCAACTCTAACATTATCGATCTACTCAAAGTTCACATGAAAGACTATAAAGACTTTACGCCAGTCGGGAAAGAGGCATTTAGAACGTTACTGTCTGAACTCAATGTACCGACGAGTTTGCTGTCACCTTCCGCGAGACAACAGACCGGAGGCAGGAGCGAGCTCCCACCGCCCCCTGGCATACCAGTAAAACGTCCAAACATTACAGCATCTGTAAAACAACCGGAGAGAAAGAAAACCAAATGGCTTCGCCTATAAAGTATGAAGATTACTTAGCTAACATTTACTACAATCCAGCACACGCTGGGGCTTACGGGGGTGTTGAGAAATTCTATAGAGCGGTGAGAAAAGAGGGCACATTTGTCCTCAGTAGACAGAAAAGTCTTAATTGGCTAATAAAACAAGAAGATTTTGCCGTCCATCGGGAAGCCCGCTCGAAATTTAAACGCAGGCGAGTGATTGCTCCCTTTGTGGATTATCAGTGGGATGTAGACACGGCTAACATGGCATACTACAAGAAAGACAATGAGGACTACGCTTATTTTGTACTGGCGATTGAAATTTTGTCTAAGTTCGTGTGGACGGTGCCTTTGCGGACCACCACGGGTCAGGAAATGTTGCAAGCCATAACACAAATGTTCGCGTCGGGTCGGAGACCGACCCACCTGCGTACGGATCAGGGCACGGAATTCGTCAATAAACTCGTCAAAGCCTTCCTAAAGAAAGAAGGTGTGGATTTCTTCGTGACTCATAATGTGGTGAAGGCCTCGTATGCCGAAAGGGCCATAAAAACATTAAATCGCGACTTGTGCGATACATGACTCATAAACAAACGATGCAATGGGTAGACATCCTCCCACAAATTACGGAGAGTTATAACAAGACGTATCATCGGTCTATCAAAAGATCACCACAGAGCGTCAAAGCCAAAGACTCGGTGGACTTGTGGAAGATGCAGTACACCACCCCACCGAAGTCATCGACCAGGAAACCTAGTGCGTCGAGTACTAAGAACTTTAAATACAAAGTTGGAGATCTCGTGCGAGTGTCTTTTCTGAGGCGTGCCTTTCAACGCAAATACGACGAGCGCTGGTCTAGAGAACTCTTTGTGGTGAATCAACGCTTCACGAGTGACAGTATCCCGCAATATCGGTTGAAAGATTACGGCGGGGAAGTCGTCCGTGGCACATTTTATCAAGATCAACTGAAAAAGGCTTACGAACAAGACCGTTACTTGGTGGAGAAAGTGCTCAAGTCTAGAAAACGAGGGGGACAAAAGCAGCTGCTGGTTCGCTGGAGAGGGTGGCCACCCAAGTACGACTCCTGGGTTAATGAAGAGGATGTCGGTTCTTTAAAAAGTACTGCACCGAAGACGGGTTCAACATAAACCATGACGCAGAGGTCGGGGAAGCATCTAGCCTTATATCAACTTTTGGTGGACACGACCGATGCTCA
This sequence comes from Serripes groenlandicus, assembly GCA_031761405.1. NCBI lineage: Eukaryota > Metazoa > Mollusca > Bivalvia > Cardiida > Cardiidae > Serripes > Serripes groenlandicus. The sequence goes on from JASEVX010000003.1 coordinate 62,007,182, forward strand.
GCGCTTTGCGATTGTGAAAACGTTAAGCCCGGGTCAAATACGGGCCGTGTTAGAAGCCATTTACAACGTGTTGAGAGGAACCTGTCCCGTCAGCGATAAAGTGAGGAAGACATTGTATCATCAGAAAAGAACCATTCGACGCCTCGTGTCCAAAAATCTCACTCTTCAGCAGCGACAGCGTCTGTTAGTCAGACACGCATCGCTTTTACCTCTCCTCTTAAAACCCGTAGTACAGTTTTTCACGACGTCGGAGTAGAGGGGATCAAAGAAGCAGTGCTTTTTCTTCGAGTACGTCAGACGATGGAACGGTATCTTTACGTACAAAGTGACGAGAGCGACACCTATTTCGACGATAATACTACAACCAGGTTCAGAGTACAGCTGAACTTTCCCTTGTACTTACCTGGCGTATGGAAAGTGGCCTTGGTGGAATTTCACGCCACGGAAAAGGCAAAGGCAAAGTCGAGTATGAAAGCGGACGACGGTCTTTACATTTATACGGATCTATGCAAAGAAAGTATCGTCTTTGGTGAGGAACGGCCCTTGTTGAGACAGTTAGAAAAAAGCAGCAAGGGGAAATGGGATTATATCCTTGACACTCCGTTTTACGTACCAGTGACGAAGACTGAACTGAGAGAGTTTGAGGTGTATATAAAGGGAGAAGGCGATGAAGACGCGTCACATTTAGTGAAACCCGTGCACTTAACAATTCATTTAAAGTATTATCCATTTTGGTGAGAGGTCATGAAATTGTACGTGCCTAATACGCAGTTGTGGGTAGACTACTTTGATCGTGTGAGTAAAGGGTCTTCGAATCAAAGGGGTGGTGGAAGAAGACCTCGCATCATTAGAGTTAGGCCTATACGAAAGACGGAGGAACAACACATCTCTATCAAATCGGTGTTACCGACGGAACAGACCACAGCTCAGGCGAAATCAGAACTGGAGAGGGAGGAAATAAAACCAAAAGAGGTCGAGAAGTTGTTTCAGAACTTGTCGAAACGCCGAGGGGAGAGTAGGAAAAGGAAATCACGAGCTTTATCTTCAACCAGCGCGAAACGTCATAAAAGTGAGAACCGCAAACGACGTGGTGGGAAACGAACGTCAGCAGCCAAAAGACATCGTGACATTTTTGAGATCGAGTAAGCATGTCTGTATTCAACGAAGACCAGTTTAGAGAAGGACTCGTGTCGGAACTCGAGTTATTCGATTTACCGGGTACCCAGACGAGCGTCAATGAGATCTACTACGAAGAAATTCGACCTCTGTCCGCTGTATCGGGCGATGGTCCATTCGAATTTCGCGTCAACGGGCAAAATTCGTCGTATTATTTGGACTTGAAGAACTCTCAACTGTATGTGAAACTTAAAGTCCAGAAAGCCGATGGTACCGATCTGGTTGCAGAGCCGGTGGGACCCGCTAACCTCTTTTTGCAGAGTCTATTTTCGGCGACGGAGGTGAGCTTGCAGAACAAGGCCAGTATCACCTGCAATTACAACCCTTACAGAGCCTACATTCACACGCTGCTGAATTACGGCCAGGATGCTCTGTCCTCTCAGATACAAACTCAGGGTTGGATAATGGATGACAGCGATTCTCCGGCAGTAACGGATCCCTCGGGTAGTAACAATGGTCTATTTGAGAGGTCCAAATGGATCAGCGGGTCAGTAACGCTGGAGTTACAAGGGCCTATATTTCACGATCTGTTTTCTATTGATCGGTACCTGCTGAATCAAGTGGACGTAAAGCTCAAAATCTACCGAAACCCAGCCAGCTTTGCCTTGCTTGCTAAAGATGCCACAACCCACTTCAAGATCAACATCGAGGACATTTATGTGCTGGCCAGAAAAATCAGAGTCAACCCGGCTGTTCTCTACGGACACTCGAAAATTTTGGAAAAGCAGAACGCCTTGTATCCCTACACGAAGGTGGAGTGTCGTTCTCAGAGCGTGGCATCGGGCAGTGCTTCATTCAACTGGGATAATCTGTTTCAAGGGCAAAAACCGGAAAAGGTCATCATCGGCTTTGTCAAGAGCAAGGCGTTGAATGGAGATTACACCACTAATCCGTTCAATTTTGAAAATTGCGGTATCAACCATATTGCGCTATACGCAGATGGGTTACCCGTAGGTGGAAACCCACTGAAAATGGATTTCACTAAGGCCAACGGAGTGGCCATCATGCGAGCCTACACCAACCTCTTGATGAGTTCGGGGAAGTGGCGTCAGGATGAAGGCAATGCGTTCGACAAGAACCACTTTATAAGCGGCACCACCCTCTTCGCCTTTCAGTTGGAGCCTAATTTTTCGCATCATGGCGAGTACCTGTCCCTGGTGAAGAATGGCAACGTGCGCTTGGAGGTGCAGTTCAGCTCTGGACTCTCAGGTACGTCTTGTTACCGAACACTTACACTTGTCATTAAACGGGTTTTAATGCGATATGTTTAACATCTCTTTTGGGGGTTAATATCTATGTTCATTGATGTGTCGACACAGAATTTTCTTGACCCAGACAGAATTGTGTACCTTTTATTTAATTATACATGAACATCAGGGGTTAAAACTCTTAATCAATTTTTTTTTGTGGTTTGAGCACTAAAATAACATCTTCAAAATGTTGAAAAAAAATTTTTTTTTTTTTACAGAACCGATGAGTTGTATGGTGTACAGCGAAGGACCGGGCTAGTTCGAAATCAACCAATCGAGAGACATTATCGTACAGACATGAACACCTCGCAGCTTCAGTGCATCATCTCCTGCGATCCAGTGTTACGGAACAGTGTACTAGGCGTGTTTGCCGCAGATCAACTGCCGACAGCCCTACCACCTATCCCGTGTGGGTTTATCGTGAACACGGACATCAGTAGTCAGCTCGGCACGCACTGGCTCGCGTTTTTCATACGGGACAATAGTGTGGAGTGCTTCGATAGTTACGGACAGCATCCGGGTGCATATAACTCTCTGTTTTCTTGGTGGATACAACGTCATGCTCGCAGTGTGCGTGTGAACCAAACACGCCTTCAGAGTGACACCTCTAACGTGTGCGGACTTTATTGTGTGTTTTTTCTTCGACAAAGACTGTTGGGACATAGTATGGCGCATATGGTGCAACGCTTCAGTACCTCGAATCTTGAAGCGAATGATCGCTATATATTGGATATGTTCCGACGAATTTATTCTCATTGTATACAAAATGACTGTATGTATAATCAGACGTGTAAACCGTGGACATGTCGTTTGTAAATGTGAATTGTGTTGTGTTACTATTTCGAATTAAAGAATGAGTGTATTACAGCGCTTAACTTACACACAACAGAATACACATCAACAGGACGATGTTTTGATCAGATTGTATTACGCTAGGCTTATATTACCAAGTTTACTATGAGAGTGTGTCCGCATAATATGTAACAATAGTTTGGTATACTTGAAGGTCATAAACACTCTAATCCCAAAACTACTGATGGGTATTGCACAGACACATTCTCAAACTGAAACTGTTATGTAAGCCTAACATATTTTCTCTCTCTCTCTCTCTCTCTATATATATATATGTAAATAAAAACAAAATGTGTAACCAAGTAACTAGATTGTTTCGTTTTGTTTTCTTTTCACTGACAGGGAAAAAACATAACACAAAGTCCATATATATGTTCACCTTTTTAATGAATACAAGAGTCAGACATATATTGTTTCATGGTTTCATAACAATCGAACAATAACTGATGAAGATATCTTTTTTCATGGTTTCATAACAATCGAACAATAACTGATGAAGATTAATCCAATATATACACATCAAACTGTAAGGTTGATACATGTCTCACATGATTCACTCTTTCTCCAAACATTCCGCAATGTTGTCGGTAATGTCTTTATCATATTTCACAAAATCGGGTGTGTCTAGCCCAGTTGCGTCGTGAGTCCATAATGCACGGGGAGTGCTAGGTGGGGTAATCCGCTGGCGATCTTCCATCTCGTATGATGTGGCACGCACACCTCGCGTGTTGGAACCGCCGTGGTGGAGTACGAAGAGTCTCATACCTCCCACCATTTTCAGATACACGCAGTGACTGGCATGGTTGTAATGTTCTATCCAGGGTTCGTCTCGCGGTTTCCATCCATAGAGAATCACATCGCACGCGAAACACGTGACTCTGTCACTCACATTGCTATAAATAGTCCGGCATGCGCGAGATCCGTATTCTTTTGACTCAGCTGGGGTGGCCATGAGGTAAAGCTCTCCAGTCTATGTTTAAACAACAGATGGTCTGGATGCGCGAGGTTGTCCAACTCCATGTTGTCACTACGATGTCTGTCTACGAAATGAAGACAACTGCGGAGACGCTGAAGGGGGGTTAGGACTCTTTAGAAATACCTTTCTAAACGCAACAACTGCGCCGACAGTTTAATCAGGCGATACTTCCAGCTCGGGGTTTTCATGGTTTCTCGCCAGTCCACGCAATTGAGTTTCAGTTCGTACATCACGAGATATTCTGCCGACACATCCTCTAAGGTGGCCACGGTTTCTCTCCACTTCATCAGAACGTCTTTTTCATCGATCGCTATAAGAATGTCTTCAAAGTATAAGGAAAGCTGCTGACGTTTAGTCAAAGTAAAACAGGTATGATCCGTTTGCGATAAAGAGTCTACAAGGCAGCCTTCGCACGTTTGTTTAATCACTTCTGGCAAACGATATAATATTTCTTTGGCGTAGAAGAAATCCAAGTAAGACTCCAACAACGATGTCATCCTGAATCTCCTGACTTCTAATTGATAACTGAGGCGAGTATATAGTTATATAGTTATATATCGGACATTGAAAACCCCGCGCTACACGTTCTGCACTGCTCACATTCCATACTATTGGCGAGAAAACAAGTGTCACTGGTCTGTATGTGCTCTTACTCTTCGTGTTGATTGCACTTCTTCTCAGACACAAATTGTTGCCCGCAGTAACAACATAACCACGGGGATGCCGCTTCTTGATTTTCTATATACTGTTTTAAATACGTGACACTGATCTGAGCATTGCATATGGCGTTAAATACGTCAAAAGGTAGTTTCATACATTTTCTCCCACTTTGAAGTAGAAGGTATGCATCCTGGTTGTAGCGTTTCACAACTAAAGAAAAACGTTCGTTCAGTTGACATATCACTTGGTTTTGTTCCCACTGCACTGCGTGAAAATCCTCGAAACCACAACTACCTCCCTCTACCTGTCTTTGAGTCATGTTGGCCGGTATTCTACCGTTTAGAAGCGATACATTCGTCGGACGCTATATATTGAGCCGTTCGTAACGCTCATTATAGTTAAAGTCGAGTTCGGAGACACGAACTAGTAAAATTTCGACCGCGGCGGTTTTAAATGACGACGCGTCTATACACTCTTTTTTGGAAGGCTTAATGACCCGACAACAACCGGCTCCGATAAGGAACGATAAACTTTCCGGGACGAGGACTAGGTCGAGGTCACGCAGCCTCAGCCACAAGAGGTGGGAATAGCGTCCTATCTATACTACTATTATGTTTTCATAGTAGTCTGCTGCAGTTTTGTTGTATGTGGGAAAGGGATAAATAAATAATTCCACAACATTCAGATCTAATTAATTCATTGGTTATCCGAGTGGAGTTTTGCATGTACACTGATGACAAAGTAGCTCTCTCAGGGGACTATAAGAGGAGTCAGCTGATCTATTCCTAACAACATCAAAGTTTTTCAAAGTTTATTAGCAAATAAAAGACAGTACTGTCCATCATGCAAATACAAACTAGACAAGTGACGTAACATACATATACATGAGTATGCTATAGATGTAAATATATCCCCAACAATATCTCTATTACCACTCAACCAAGCCATATGTTTTGGGGTTGTAAGGTCAATTAAGGATTTTAGAACATGACAAACTCTCCATCATGTCTTGAGCTCCGCTCCCTAGCTGTTTTGTTTGTGTAAATCAGTGTCTGATCTTGCACAATTTCCCAAATATTTGAAGTTAACAGTTTGTATACAGTATACAGTTCTTAATTGGGAAAAAAAGCAAAAACGTAATAAGATGTATAAAATGCTCTTTCAAGCTCACCAGGTTTTTTTTTATATAAGAAACTGAATAATCTATAATTAATCGTTTGTTCACTCAATGCATGGTGTAACACAATTTCCCGGTAACCTTTACATTATCAAACAGGAGTTATAATTCATGTGTTATTGGGTTGACACTACAGAATAAATATATTTATAATGATTACGATGCACATCTCATGATCTGACCACTGACAAGGGCGATCTCGGTCTACAGTAATCACAGAGGGTCCCCGAAGTCGAGTAAGACATATAGTGTATAGAGATTATCCCTTTCCCACATACAAAAATATGCTGAAAACGACATTGAAGACAAGTGTTATAAAACATATGGAAACCTCTCATAAATGAAAGTATATAGTATTATTGAATAGTTGTAAACGTTGTGGGAAAAGGATAACTTATGAGCAATTTCTCTTTTACTCACATTGTTTTCAAATGTCGTCCGCTGCAGATACGTCAAAATGCGTCTGCAAGTTGAAAAAGGGTTAAGCATGTCGGAGAATAGGGAAAATGTCCCGAAGTAAATGACTGTACAAAATGATCCATTCCTATCAGTATATGACAACATTTAAAATACCTGATAACAATACACCTTGAAATAAATTGATCTGAATTGCCCTGTGATCGGCTGTCATTAGATTTTCTATTATAGATTTCGCCTTAGACATACAACTGAATTCCATGCCTATGATCGATCGATACTCGGACGCAAAGATAATGAGGAATACATGTACACTGATATTCCCCCATCATATTTAAACAAGCCCTTTGTTTGGTACCGAAAAGAGCTCCACACTAGTCAACACAGTGTATTAGAGTTAAAAGATGGCTAACTAAGGAGTAAACTGGTATTCCCCCGTCATATTTTAACAAACCCTTTGTTGTGGTACCGAAAAGTGCAGCACTCGTCAACACAGTGTATTAGAGTTAAAAGATGGCTAACTAGGGAGTAAACTGGTATTCCCCCGTCATATTTTAACAAACCCTTTGTTGTGGTACCGAAAAGTGCAGCACTCGTCAACACGGTGTATTAGAGTTAAAAGATGGCTAACTAAGGAGTAAACTAGTATTCTCCCATCATATTTTAACAAACCCTTTGTTGTGGTACCGAAAAGTGCAGCACTCGTCAACACAGTGTATTAGAGTTAAAAGATGGCTAACTAAGGAGTAAACTGGTATTCCCCCGTCATATTTTAACAAACCCTTTGTTGTGGTACCGAAAAGTGCAGCACTCGTCAACACAGTGTATTAGAGTTAAAAGATGGCTAACTAAGGAGTAAACTAGTATTCCCCCATCATATTTTAACAAACCCTTTGTTGTGGTACCGAAAAGTGCAGCACTCGTAAACACAGTGTATTAGAGTTAAAAGATGGCTAACTAAGGAGTAAACTGGTATTCCCCCGTCATATTTTAACAAACCCTTTGTTGTGGTACCGAAAAGTGCAGCACTCGTCAACACAGTGTATTAGAGTTAAAAGATGGCTAACTAAGGAGTAAACTGGTATTCCCCCGTCATATTTAAACAAACCCTTTGTTTGGTACCGAAAATAGCTCCACACTCGTCAACACAGCGTATTAGAGTTAAAAGATGGCTAACTAAGGAGTAAACTGGTATTCCCCCGTCATATTTTAACAAACCCTTTGTTGTGGTACCGAAAAGTGCAGCACTCGTCAACACAGTGTATTAGAGTTAAAAGATGGCTAACTAAGGAGTAAACTAGTATTCCCCCATCATATTTTAACAAACCCTTTGTTGTGGTACCGAAAAGTGCAGCACTCGTCAACACAGTGTATTAGAGTTAAAAGATGGCTAACTAAGGAGTAAACTGGTATTCCCCCGTCATATTTTAACAAACCCTTTGTTGTGGTACCGAAAAGTGCAGCACTCGTCAACACAGTGTATTAGAGTTAAACGATGGCTAACTAGGGAGTAAACTGGTATTCCCCCGTCATATTTAAACAAGCCCTTTGTTGTGGTACCGAAAAGAGCTCCACACTAGTCAACACAGTTTATTATAGTTTTAAAAGATGGCTAACTAAGGAGTAAACTGGTATTCCCCCATCATATTTAAACAAGCCCTTTGTTGTGGTACCGAAAAGTGCAGCACTCGTCAACACAGTTTATTAGAGTTAAAAGATGGCTTAATAATGAGGAGTAAACTGGTATTCCCCCATCATATTCAAACAAGCCCTTTGTTGTGGTACCGAAAAGTGCACTACACTTGTAAACACAGTTTATTAGAGTTAAAAGATGGCTAAATAATGAGGAGTAAACTGGTATTCCCCCATCATATTCAAACAAACCCTTTGTTGTGGTACCGAAAAGAGCACCACACTAGTCAACACTGTATTAGAGTTAAAAGATGGCTAACTAAGGAGGAGCAAAGCCATCTGTATCAAACATTATCTCTCTTATAACGTAATAAATCCCTCTGTGAGACAATGGGTTTGAGTAACCACAACATAGGGTTCAGCGGTACTGAAGTATATTTAGTCCAGGTTTCTGTAACGGCGATATATTGAGACTAAAGTCTATTATGTGCATAGTCAACGTGTTAATGGGTTTCAAACTTCACTTCTTTAAGCTTGATGCACTGCCAAACTAAAAAAAAAAATAGGTACCGTATACCCAGACTGGCATGTTTTTCCCCCGTAAATTCCAGCTGACCGTGAGTAATGCATTAATTTCCTAGTTTTGTCTATTGACGGAGAGAGAGGTTAAACTTCGCCCGATAAGTTAAATAACTAAATATAGAAACCTAAGTTCACACTGTAAATATTTGAACAATGACACAACTCTGTTAAAGGCGGGAGATAACAATTTTACACGCACAAGTACATGATATCATAACCGACGCTACACGCAACGTTAACCCCTTTCCCACATACATGTGCATTAGCAGCAGACGACTATGAGCACTTTCTTCCTTTTGCCTCAATGTTTTCAACTTTAGTCAATACTTTTTCTCCCTTTTGCCACAATTGTTTCTACTTTATAATATTCAATACTTTTTCTCTTATTTTTGCAAAGATGTTGCCAAAATCGTCTGCTGCAAATAAATGCTGTATTTGGGAAAGAGTTCAATAATATAATACGCTTTCAGACGCTCCTGCAACAGACTTACTTTGAAAACATTTTAACAGAAGGAGAAATTGCTCATAAATATTTATTATCTCTATAATCAAATGTCTAATTCCAAGGAGAAATGGCTCATTATGAAATATTTCACCCTTTGTCAATTTGTGAACTCCGTTTTGTGTACTACGGTCTTTAAGCAGAAAGCAAGTTGTCTTGCTCGTGTAACGAAAACGTTCGGTATACCTTGCATTTGATATGCAAATTTATATCACCGTTTCGAAGTGATGGAGTTTAGGATTGCATATATAAGACAAGTGGACCCCTTCAGGGTTGAGTATACTTTTCGCTGAAGGGATCTTCTGCGTCTTTAGCCCGGCACGTTACACTCGGCTTAGTATGCATTGCATTTGATGTATGGAAGGGATTAAACAATAAGATAAGTTACTGTTAATGTAAAACAAGGCGTTCAGTACCTTCATCAGAGTAACGCACAAGTATTTATTACTTTTTGCATTGGACACTGTATCAAATTGAGTCAAGGGGAATCTCATTTGAAAATATTCAAACTAACGCCCTGTTTGCGTATCAAGAAATACTGACAGTGCGAGAAGGTATACGTTGGCGTTTGTGCATAGTGTAGATCAAGATCAGCCATTAATTACATGCGCAAAGTCTGATCATTATTAACACTGTTCCCACATTACTCATATCAGCTTTTTCGAAATGTCTGTTAACTAGTGTAGATTCTGGTAGACTTATCTGAACATAGACTGTTTAACAATTGCAACGTGTGCACTGGGCTCAAGTACGGTTAACCCTTTCCCTCATATAGACACTTTCTGACGCCTCTGCAGCAGACGGCTTTTTGAAAACATAGTGAAAAAAGAAGAAATTGCACAGAACGTGCAATTTCTCCTTTTGCCACAATGTTTTCCACTTTTTGTCATAGGTTATCCATTCAGTTATGGAGATTTTCTATGTTTTGACAAAAAACGTTCAAAGTCGTCTGCTGCAGAATTGTCGTATGAGGGAGAGGGTTAAGGTAGTATGACTTTTAATTCCCACCAAACAAACAGATGTATGTATACATCTATATATTCTCAATGACGAGTAAACTACATGGCATTTAACCCTACCCAAAATGTACACTCATTTGCAGCAAGACGCTTTTTGAAAACCGAATGAACAATTTATCCTTTTGGCACAATACTTTCAACTCTATTCAATCATTTTACTTTCTTTATCAGTAACTTTTTCTTCCTGGATGTTCTCAAAGTCGTCTGCTGCAGTTTTGTTTTATGTGGGAAAGGGTTAACAGGTTTTGTTTAGCTCCACTGGTTGAAAGCCAGTCGAGCTTATGTCATGGCGAATTGTCCGTGCGTGCGTGCGTGCGTTAACTTTTTCCTTTAAACGACTTCTTCTCCCTAACCACTTGGCCAATTTGGTTGAAACTTCATAGGAAGCATCCTCTCAATGTCCTCTCGTAAATTTTTTCAATTTTTTTTTATCCATCTATAATTCTGGTTTCCATGGCAACCAAAAGAAAAAAAATAGTGAAAACTTAAACTTGTCAGGCCGATTTTCAAATAATTTTGTTCAAATGTTTCTTGGGTGACCCTTTATTAGATTCCTTCAAGAAATGTTGATTGGTTGAAAAACATGGCCGCCAGGGGGCGGGGCTATTTTGCCTTATATAGCTATAGTGAAAACTTAAAAAATCTTCTTCTCCGAAAGTGTTCAGCCGATTTTCAAATAATTTTGTAGAAATGTTCAATGGGTGACCCTCTATCAGATTCCTTCAAGCCATGTTGATTGGTCGAAAAACATGGCCGCCAGAGGGCGGGGCTATTTTGCCTTATATGACCATAGTGAAAACTTAAAAAATCTTTTTCTCCGAAAGTGTAAGGCCAATTTTCAAATAATTTTGTAGAAATGTTCCTTGGGTGACTCTTTATTAGATTCCTTCAAGAAATGTTGATTGGTTGAAAAACATGGCCGCCAGGGGGCGGGGCTATTTTGCCTTATATAGCTATAGTGAAAACTTAAAAAATCTTCTTCTCCGAAAATGTTGAGCAGATTTTCAAATAATTTTGTAGGAATGTTCCTTGGGTGACCTTCTATCAGATTCCTTCAAGCCATGTTGATTGGTAAAAAAACATGGCCGCCTGAGGGCAGGGCTATTTTGCCTTATATGGCTATAGTAAAAACTTAAAATATCCTCTCTAACGAAAGTGTCAGGCCAATTTTCAAATAATTTTGCAAAAACATTCCTTGGGTGACACTCTACAAGATTCCTTTAAGCCATGGTGGTTGGTAAAAAACATGGCCACCAGGGGGCAGGGCTGTTTAGAGATTTGATTTTTGCCTTATGGCCGTGGAGCGATACTGGCCCTTTTGGGCCTCTTGTTTTTCTGAAAAAGGGGAAGGGACCTGGGGCCTTTGAGAAGGGGAGAATTTCGCTGCGTTTTAGTAAAAAAGAGGGGGGAAATTGTAATGATTTCTACTAATGTTTTCTTGTTTTATGTTTTACATTTTCTGCTTTGTCAACAATTAACTTGAAGACATTTACATCTTGTCTTGTTTGAGTGTATCTATGTACAGAGTCCTTGTGGGGTCCAGAATTGTCATGTTTACTATGGTGATTTTTGCATTTCGGCAATGATTCAGAGGGGAATTTATATTTTTAGAGGAAAAACTATGCTTATTTTCTGAGGGGAAGGGGTCTTTAAAAAAAATGGTTAAAGAATGTTAAACGTTTCAGGCATACTTCATTTCCCAAGACTATTCGCCCATTCAAACTATCATGATATTGGATTAACTCTTTGACACAACAATTCTGCAGCAGTCGACTTTGAAATCATCTAGACAAAACTATGAAGAATCTCTATAAATGAAAGTATAGTTATTTGAATTAGTTTAAAACATTGTGACAAAGGCAAAATTGCTCATTATGAAAGTTTGTATATGTGGGAAAGGGTTAAAAAGCCAAGCTACTTCAAGCTTGTAACTTAGTTGAGATTCATGCAGTCTTGATCCCTCGAGCAGTTTAAACACAATCCATAACACTGTATAAAACTGTTTGGATACAAGGTGTCAAGTTTCAGCTTCATACGAATATCGTATCAGTGTGCATTGTTTCACAATAAACAAACTACATACAGTTGCATGCCTGTTTTAGAGGAAAAAAAACGTGTGTGTATCCTTTGTATTTCAACAACAATGGCCTCCCATTGAAAAGGTGATTGGGTGTATATTTCATTTCCGCTTTGATTCATTCGACGCTTTCTCAGATCAAGCCAAGTTTTTAAAATATACCTGTCATGTGAGATCAGTAGCCTTTGTACCAGTAGCATGAAACGTGAAACTGCAGTTTGTTCAGTGGTATATCTATAGATACTATATATGCATCATGTACGATAGGATTTGCAGACCCGGACGGAGCAAACTTGTCATCATTAATATCCCAAGCCAAATTTCATCTTACATGAACTGAACATCTTACATGAACTGAAATAATAATAGTTTGAGAAATTACAAATCACCTGTACCCACGATAACTCATGTATAACAAATCACTTACTGAAGTTATAGTAATTTGATTCGATGTCTCGATTGAATGGTTTTTGATATCGAATGTAAATTTAATGCGTTGTAACCATATGCCTATTATGAGTTGCGTCTGACAGGTAAAACGGGTATTGCTGACTGTACGTCAAGACTGAGTCAAGTCTTTGCATACACACTGCCCCTTCTTTTATTTTTAACCCTTTCCCGTAACTTTTGACGTATTTGCAAGAGACGAAGATTGGAAAACATTGTGGCAAAATGAGACATTACTATACAAAAAAAAGAATCAATTTTTGCTTTTATCATAAGGGGATTTTTTCCGACTCTATTCGTTAACATAACTTTTATTTATAGTGATTTTCAATAATTCTGTCCAGATGTTTTGAAAGTCGTCTGCTACAGATTTGTTGTATGTGGGAAGGTTAATGACAGTTCCAAATAACTACTGACGTAAGCTCTCTTTGATCAGTGCGTAAACGTTTTTTAAATGCAACAACACAAAATACAGTCTTTAACACGAGTGTGCAGAACTATCGCAAAATAAGCTCGTAAACATTGTTACAATAGTTGTTGGGATATATTACTTTTCAACATATCAGTGTCTCTGAACAGATATATAAACGTAACTTGTCCTTGATGGGCGGTTTTTCTGCCAAAGAAATGGCGGAAAATGTCAAAGCAAAACTCGGGTAAAATGCGTGTTTTTGAATTTAGAAATTTAGGTTTTCCTAAACTTACAAGTTTATTTACAAACATATATGTTTGTAGAATATAAATAACTGTAGTACTTTAATTATTGATAGTGATTTCAAGAGAAACTGACAGTCCGCATAGGCATGTAGCCGTGAAACATTTTATTCGTATTTGCGAACCAAAATTAATAATCCGGCTAAAGGGAGTAATGAAATGGTGTAGTGGCCAGCTTCGTCAGAAAACATTCCTTTAACATTGAAGAAAACTTAACATTTTCTTTCTTTTCCTTGAAGGCTTACTCATATCTCTACAACGTACGTTTGTTGTAATCACATAATGTGACATTGTACCAATGTCGGATAGACGTAGGCTATTGGTTGTCGATGTTGCATCGACGTTAGGGACCCAATGTCGGACAGACGTTGGTTCACTGTCCAGCGTAGATATGCCGTCTGGTGTTATCTATATAGTTTCCTGATTCAAGCTGACACATTTTAAACATAAATATATTGTGACTACAACCTGAAACTGCATTGTGTACGGTACAACCAATATGTTTTAGTACATGTAGATATATTTCGTTTTTTGGTTGAATTGCCAAATAGTGGAGGTAAGCCAGGAATTAAAAATGTCAAACTTTGCGAACAAAATTGGTAATGGAACACAAGTAGACTTCATTTCAACTATTTTACAATTTTTTATATTTTTTATGCTCAAGATAACGCTTTTGAAACGGCAACTTTTTTTCCTAGTGGCGTTTGTGGCACATATTTGTTTAGGTAGGATACTTTTAATGTATGGACACTAACAACAACATGAACAACAGCTTTTTGAAAAAGATATTTCAACCTGTCATAAAAGACAGAATTCTTTTAGAGCTCTTTGCTCAGATTAATTGCCTATCGCCAATTATTTGCCCCCTCTTCAAATCAATTTCCCTTTAAAATGTGCAAGCGCTGTAAGAAGGTCTTATTTTTATACCGGCTATAAACGAAGTAAATAGGAGTGAGTGTGTTGGTCTTGAAAGAGACGTAGATAAGACTACATTCCTGGATTTTACGGTGTTCGGACAATAAATAAAGAAATAAAATGTTGGTAGGTTTGAATAATGTTTAGTACACAATTTTTAAAAAAACAACATAAATACACTTTGCTCAGCTTAATAACCTGTCGCCAATTATTTGCTCCCTCTTCAAATTAATTTCCCTTAAAATGGGAAAGCGCTGCAAGAAGGTCGTATTTTTATACCGCCTATAAACGATGTGAATAGGAGTGAGTTTGTTGGTCTTTACAGAGACGTAGATAAGACTACGTTCCTGGATTTTCCGGTGTTCGGACAATAACTTATGAAAATAAATGTTGGTAGTGTTCCGCTCTATGTGATGATTAACGGAAAGATAACGATGTGTATTTAAGTCTTTTATTACTAGTCTTCAACAGCACCGTAAAAAACTGAAACAAAATAAATGCTTCCTTTAATACCTACTCTATCACTCATTTGCTTGTCTTTATATTTGACTTGTAAAGCCTGCACTGGTAAAACAATGAAAACATCGTGGAGAAATGAGGAATTTCCACTGACAGGCAATGTCCCATCCCCCAACGATGCTTTCATTCCTGTTCAAGGATGACATTATCTATATTTATATCCGAAAGAACATTGCAACAACTGAAGATGCTAAGCAACTATGGAATAAAGAGTTCTGAGAAGAAACGGATGCGTCACCAAACAATGTGAAAAAAGGTGCAAATACGTGCACTTTCTTTAATGCTTATAGTATTAATTACTGAAATTATGAATACTGAATTCAAACATTCAAGAGAATGAAATCGTTGCTCAATACGAGCAACGATTTATTTCCTCGAGAAAGCCCAGAAACGCACAGAATGCTTGACGCGAAAAGTCATGACTGTACGCTAAACACTTTAAATACAAAAAATATAAAGATGCAACAATAACAGTATATACATAACATGTAGCTGCAGAGTGCACTGGCTCTATACAAAAATTGTGGAAGTACTTACGCCGTAATACGTCCGGCCTTGCTCCATAATGATCACTGGTTTAGAAATCAGAAAACATGTGACTTTCTTCTTGGTGCGCGAATCAAGAGCGATAACTGCTCCTTGACCATACCAAAATCAAAGTACTTAAAGTTTATAAAGTAACGATCCAGCACACTCCCAGTCTGATATCCATGATATCATTATATGGATATCACCATCCATTACAAACTGAAATTAATATTAAACTGTCGAAGTACAACATACAGACCGCATAACATGAATGCACTGTGCAAACAATTAATCAATCGCAGACACAATATATGCATGCCATACCCTGCTTAGGGGCTCTTCACATAAGCTTGCCTCCAAAGCCAAAAATGTATAAACTAAGCTCAGTGACTAAGCAAACAAAGTTTAGCACTGAAATATGAAAATGCATTAAAAGAATAGTGAACACATAGGTTTAACAATACTATGAGTACGATGTCATAATGTCGCCAATGATGATTAGAAAAGAATGTTTGTAGAAATTACATCTTGTCAATTATATATTGTCAACAGTCACTCAATAAAAGCACCATTTCTGTTATAGGTCTTGTGTAGGTTACAGTTCTTCCATCTTTCAATATGCGAACTTCTGCTTTCCTTATGTGACCATCTTTTTCACTCTTAATGGCATTTGTGATTACTCCGACACACCAATCACTCCGAGGAAGGTCCTTTTCCTTTAATAGGATAATATCACCATCCCTTAAGTCTGATCTTTCTCTATACCACTTTCGTCTCTTTTGAAGATCCTGAATATAAAACTGTCTCCACTTCTTCCAAAATATGTCAGACAAAACCTGTACATGTTTCCACTGAGCCTTGTACATATCTTTAATAACAACACTTTGACAAAGAATTGGCTCACACTTTGTTTTTAGCTCGACTATTCGAAGAATATGAGAGCTATACTACTTACCCTGGCGTCGGCGTCGGCGTCGGCGTCGCCGTCGGCGTCGGCGTCCACGTCACACTTTGGTTAAGGTTTTGCATGCAAGTTCTTAAATACTACATGTATTGCATTGAAACTTTCTACAACCCTACCAAACTATCACACCAATGTAGATTATCAAGTTAGATAACTCTATCCTGCATTTTATGCAAGTTATGGCCCTTTTTTACTTAGAAATTCTGGTTAAAGTTTTGCGTGCAACTAAAGTAAGAGTCCATATCTCAGTATTTAATTGATGCATTGCATTGAAACTTTATACAGCACTACCCAACTATCACACCTATGTAGATTATCAAGTTAGATAACTCTATCCTGCATTTTATGCAAGTTATGGCCCTTTTTTTACTTAGAAATTCTGGTTAAAGTTTTGCGTGCAACTAAATTAAGAGTCCATATCTCAGTATTTACTTGATGCATTGCATTGAAACTTTCTACAACCCTACCCAACTATCACACCTGTGTAGATTATCATCTAAGATAACTCTATCCTGCATTTTATGCAAGTTATGGCCCTTTTTTTACTTAGAAATTCTGGTTAAAGTTTTGCATGCAACTAAATTAAGAGTCCATATCTCAGTATATACTTGATGCATTGCATTGAACCTTTATACAACCCTACCCAACTATTACACCTATGTAGATTAACAAGTTAGATAACTCTATCCTGCATTTTAGGCAAGTTATGGCACTTTTTTTTACTTAGAAATTCTGGTTAAAGTTTTGCGTGCTACTAAATTAAGAGTCCATATCTCAGTATTTACTTGCTGCATTGCATTGAAACTTTCTACAACCCTACCCAACTATTACACCTGTGTAGATTATCAAGTATGATAGCTCTATTCTGCATTTTATGCAAGTTATGGCCCTTTTTTTACTTAGAAATACTGGTTAAAGTTTTGCGTGCAACTAAATTAAGAGTCCACGTCTCAGTATATACTTGATGCATTGCATTGAACCTTTATACAACCCTACCCAACTATCACACCTATGTAGATTATCAAGTATGATAACTCTATCCTGCATTTTATGCAAGTTATGGCCTTTTTGGACTTATAAATTCTGGTTAAAGTTTTGCATGCAACTACATAAAGAGACCATCTCTTAGTAACTACTTGATGCATTGCATTGAAACGTTATACAGCCCTTACCAACCAGCATTTTATGCAAGTTATGGACCTTTTTGGACTTAGAAATTCTGGTTAAAGTTTTGCAACTACATTTAGAGTGTAATCTCAGTAACAACTTGAACAATTGTATTGAAACTTTATACAACCTTTCCCAATTGTACAACTATAAACACAACCAATTAAGATAACTCTATCCTGTATATGGTGCAAATTGTTGCCCTTTTTTTACTTAGAAATTATGGTTAAAGGTTTGCGTGCAACTACATTAAGAGTCCATATCTTAGTAACTACTTGATGCATTCCATTGAAAGGTTATACAACCCTATCTAACCATCAAACCTATGAAAATAATCATGTTAAATAACACTATCCTGCATATAATGCAAATTATCACCCACTAAGAAATTGTGGTTAATGTTTTGCATGCAACTACATTAGAGTCCATTATCTCGGTAACTTAAATAAGCGGTGGAATAGTCGAGCGCGCTGTCCTCCGACAGCTCTTGTTTGATTCAACAACATTGATGGACTTAACACAACAGGGTCTGATGGGTCTGTTGATACAGGTACTAAGGGTCTGGAATTTATTATAGCGCAAACTTCCGCCATAAATGTAACAAGGACTTCATGAGTCAGACTCTTGGTCTTATTTTCCTGAAAAATACCATCCAGTACTCTTCGGGTCATGCCTATCATCCTCTCCCAAACCCCACCCATGTGGGAGGAATGGGGCGGATTAAATACCCATGTAATACCAGAATTATGCAAAAAGGTCTTCATCCGACCGCCCTCAACACTGATGGCATCTATATGTAAACTATCAAGAGCCCCAATAAAATTTGTTCCTCTGTCAGAACGAAATTGTTTGACATGACCTCTAAGAGATATGAAGCGTCTCAGTGCATTAATAAAAGAAGAACTACTCATTTCCTCGACAACCTCGATATGTATTGCGCGTGTAGTGAGACAAGTGAAAAGAATGGCCCACCTTTTCGAGTTTGCAACCCCACCCCGAGTCTTTCGCGTAAGTACCTGCCAAGGACCGAACGCATCTAAACCTACAAATGTGAAAGGGGGTCCTGGAGTAAGTCTATCCTGAGGCAAGTCTGCCATTAACTGCGACTCTGTTGCACCACGCAGTTTCCTACATTTTACACAGTGATGAATTGCTGATGAAATCAGTCTTTTTGCTCCAACAATCCAATACCCATTACTTCTAACCGCCCCCTCTGTTAAGAGTCTACCTTGGTGTTTTAACCCCTCATGAAAATATCTTACTAAAAGTTTTGCAATGTAGCATTGTCTTGACAAAATGACAGGGTTTGTCTCCTCTAAAGGGAGAGAACTATTCTGCAAACGCCCCTTAACCCTTATGATTCCATGTTCATCAAGATATGGATTGAGACATAGTATTGAACTCTTCCCAAAAATTGGTTTTCTTTTCCACAATGATTCAAGCTCATCAGCAAACATGCATGATTGCTCTTGTCTAATGATGAAACTCTCAGCATCATTTTTTAGGGATATCTTTTGACTAGGCTCAGTAGACTGGCTGCCAGACTTGACATTTTGTTCTACAATTTTTTTTCTCTTATACCCTCTCACTACATCTATTAAAAGGGCAAATGCCTTGACCAGTCTACCCCAATCAGAAACTCTTTCAAATCTCTTAACAAATTGTTCAGTAAGAACGGATTTTGCAACTTGCACCCTTATTTCTTTATCCTCTTCAGGCGTTATTAAGGGAAACCATTCTTTTGCACTTTCAACACAATTTTCAAGTAACCTTTTTGGAGCCGAAATCCATTTCTGATCAACTTCATTAAATGAATTGAGACCCCTAGTTCCACAGTCAGCAGGATTATTCTGACTCGACACATAAAACCACTGGTCATACCTTGATACACTCAAGATTCTTTGTACGCGATTACTCACATAATTGTGAAAGCGCCTAGTTCTATTGTTCAAGTAACCTAAGACAACTCGACTGTCTGTATAGAACTGAATCTTACTCATTTTAACATTCAGACTCTCTTTTACCACTTCTACCAATTGAGTAGCTAATAAGCATGCACATAATTCTAAACGTGGGATTGTGTGACCATGAGAAGGGTCTACCTTCGATTTTCCCATGACAAAACCTGCAAGATTTTTCCTGCCCTGGTCTTTGGCAAGTACATAGACAACAGAGGCAATAGCTTTTTCAGACGCATCTGAAAATATGTGAAACTCTATGTCTGACATTTGACTTAGAGACCCTTTGATGTAACACCTAGGGACTTGGACAGCATTGAGGTTTTTCAAACCGTCCTTCCATTTGACCCATTTGTTTTCAATGTCTGGAGAAAGAGATTCATCCCAATCTTTGCCAGAAGCTACAATGTCCCTCAAAATTAATTTTCCATTGAGAATAATTGGGGAAAGGAAACCAAGGGGGTCAAAAATGCTATTTATAGTGGACAAAATACCCCTTTTAGTTACAGGTTTGTCTGCAAGGTCTGACTTGAAAACAAATGCATCCAAGTTTAAATCGCACTCTAGACCAAGACTGCGCTGAGTAGGCAAATCATTAACATCAAAGTCAATACTTTTAAGATCTAACGCTAAATCTTCCTTATCAAAGGCCTTCATGACTTCAGAGTCATTTGAAGCAATTTTGTGGAGACGTAAGCTATTTTTGCTTAAATCTTTTTGGGTTTTCTTAATCAAAGCTACAGCTTGAGATGGGGAAGATTGAGAAGATAAACCATCATCAACATAAAAATCATTATGAATGAATTTCTTAACTTCCTGAACTGAGTTTTCAACGGACTTCCGCAATGCATATGCTGCAACAGCAGGAGAGGGACTGTTACCGAATACATGCCTGCACATTCTGTATTCGATTATAGGTTTGGTGGGGTCATTACCTTCATACCAAAAAAACCTGAGAAAATTCTTATGCTTGTCGGCCACACTGAAACTATAGAACATCTGTTCAATGTCTACAGTCACAGCCACTGCATCCATCCTAAATCTAATTAGGATACTTAACAGATTATTTGTTAAATCTGGTCCCTGCAATAATACAGAATTCAATGATACCCCCTCAAAGGAAGCAGACGAGTCAAATACAACCCTGACTTTACCCGGCTTTTTTGGATGATATACCCCGAAAATGGGCAAATACCAACATTCCTCATCATGGGTCAAAAGAGGGGCTACCTCTGCATGACCATTATCCAAAACATTTGCCATGAAGCTAACAAAATGGTTCATTTTGGTTGGATTCTTCTGTAGACTGAATTGCAGATCTTTAGCTCTATTTAATGCCTGTATTTTGTTATTAGGTAACTTTTGCCTATGCAACTTAAAGGGAAGAGGTGCAACCCAATGGCCATTTTCTTCAGTCATTTCTTGATCCATAATTTTCAAAAAATCCCTATCTTCAATAGAAATACCTAACTTTTCATCATCTTTTGACTTAAGGAAAAGAGAATCTGACTGACCTAACTTTATTTCCTTAGATGAAATATAATTCACGCACGGTTCAAAAATTGAAACCCGATCGAAGTCCTTATCCATAAGAACATGTGTTTTGAAATTAGTGACTTTCATTTTAGACTCTTTTGATCTTGGATAATGCCTTTTCCCTAAACAAACTTCACCTATTACCACCCAACCAAACATAAGCCTTTGCGCAAAAGGCTGACCCTTAGAACCTGTGATTTGTTCTTGCACCTGGTGTGCTTCTATTAGGTCTCTACCAATTAATAAGGATATTGCTGCATCTGTTAGCGGAGGTATGTAGCTTGCTATACGTCTGAGGTGAGGAAAGTGTTGTGCTACTTCAGGAGTAGGTATTTCTAGACGATTCTGGGGTATGCTGTTACATTCGAGAACTGTTGGTAAGGCAAGTTCATTTGAGCCGTCAGAAGAGGAAACACACAATGAATTATTTACTTTTCTTCCAGTTATATTATGCGTACCTGAACAAGATGCCATCTGATAAGCGATCCTTTCACTTTTGATGTTAAGTTTGTCCAAAAGATCAGACGTGGCTAGACTGCAGTTGCTCTGGTCGTCCACAATAGCGTAAACAGAAACTGCTTTATATCTGGTTTGCCATTGGGGTAAACTTTTACAAGAAATGTCTTAGCACATGATCTGCCCTCGAATTCATTCCCACACAATTCAGTACATTTAACGTTAGCAGTTTTTGTAGAATCTTCACCTTGAAAGGATATCTTAGGCTGGAAATTTGAAGAATGTAAAGCTGTAGGATGCCTAAAACTGCTGCATTTATCACATTTCATCTTAACTTCACAGTTTTTTGCATAATGTTTGTCGGAATCGCAGCACTTGTAACAAATTTTCTTCTCTTTTATAAATTGTTTTCGTTCCTGGATATCTCTTTTAGAAAACTCTCGACAATCATTCAATGAATGTTTGGATCCAACATGTAAAGGACATTCTAAGCCAAAGGTGTACTGACCTTCTGTAGAGGCATCTACATCCGTTTTCTTCGTACCTGCGCTTACAGGCCTTTGTACCTTTTGATTCTGCTCCCAGCCATAAGACTTTCCTGATTGCTGAACAAAATTCAAACTCGGATCGTTCAATGTTTTACATATCTTTCTTATGAAACTCACAAAAAATTCAAATGTTGGATACATTGTTTGGTAGGTCTCTTTATAGTTAAATGCTCTATCGATCCATTTTCTCTGAACAAAATTTGGAAGTTTCTGAACAATAGGGTTAATGCCAGATGAAGTGTCAAAATAAGACAGTAGAGATGAATAATTTCTATCTTCTTTCAAAGACTGGATTTCACAAAGTAAATCCAAAAGTTCATAAAATTTCTTGTCGTCTTTAACATTCAATGTTGGAAAGCAAGCCAGTTTCTTCTTCAGTAAACTTTCAATGAGTTCTGGTGCACCAAACCTCTCATCCAATCTCTGCCATATAATGAGCAATGCCTTGTCAGGCCTTCCGGCATTTGAGGTGCTGATGCTTAGAGCCTGTCTCTTAGAGTCACTACTTAAGTGGTTAATAAGAATGTCTAATCTTTCCTGAGGATGAAGGCTTATTTCTTTTAAAGTATTGTTGAAAGAAATCTTCCATGCTTGGTATGTAGATGGGTCATCATTAAATGGTTAAAACCTGGACAGCAGGAGCTCTTTTCGCAATAAAAAACTGGTTAAGTCAGTATAACAAGAAGTGGGAGGAGGCATACTCTGCTGGTGAACATGATTAGGTGGAATGGAATCAGGGGGAGGGACTATCGCTGTTGTGTGTGGCTCAAGATCAGGTTCCTCTATAAAATTGTCTTTAACAAAACTCTGGGTTCTATTGAAACTGCTTTCATGTTCCTGTGGAGGTTGAAGTTTAACATTGGTTTCTAAATCTGATAGAGTATCGTCTATAGTGTAATAATCATTCTGATATGCGTTGGCTTCTGCTTCAGCCTCTGCACATAGTTTCTGTTCATTCAACATTTCTAAGTCTATTTTTAACAAGGCCTGTTGTTTTTTAAGAAGTGATTCTTTTTCTAAAAACTGGGCTCGAGCTTTTGCTGCTTCTGTCTTTGCCTTAGCTCTTGCAGCCTCCAAACTGGCCATAGATTTGGCTGAACTGAATATTGACAGATTGCTTCTTGTTGAAAATGTTTCATCTCGCTGTACTGGAGAATCCATTGTCTTCAAAATACAAATAGGACGTGGCTTTTTTACTGTTCCGCTCTATGTGATGATTAACGGAAAGATAACGATGTGTATTTAAGTCTTTTATTACTAGTCTTCAACAGCACCGTAAAAAACTGAAACAAAATAAATGCTTCCTTTAATACCTACTCTATCACTCATTTGCTTGTCTTTATATTTGACTTGTAAAGCCTGCACTGGTAAAACAATGAAAACATCGTGGAGAAATGAGGAATTTCCACTGACAGGCAATGTCCCATCCCCCAACGATGCTTTCATTCCTGTTCAAGGATGACATTATCTATATTTATATCCGAAAGAACATTGCAACAACTGAAGATGCTAAGCAACTATGGAATAAAGAGTTCTGAGAAGAAACGGATGCGTCACCAAACAATGTGAAAAAAGGTGCAAATACGTGCACTTTCTTTAATGCTTATAGTATTAATTACTGAAATTATGAATACTGAATTCAAACATTCAAGAGAATGAAATCGTTGCTCAATACGAGCAACGATTTATTTCCTCGAGAAAGCCCAGAAACGCACAGAATGCTTGACGCGAAAAGTCATGACTGTACGCTAAACACTTTAAATACAAAAAATATAAAGATGCAACAATAACAGTATATACATAACATGTAGCTGCAGAGTGCACTGGCTCTATACAAAAATTGTGGAAGTACTTACGCCGTAATACGTCCGGCCTTGCTCCATAATGATCACTGGTTTAGAAATCAGAAAACATGTGACTTTCTTCTTGGTGCGCGAATCAAGAGCGATAACTGCTCCTTGACCATACCAAAATCAAAGTACTTAAAGTTTATAAAGTAACGATCCAGCACAGGTAGGTTTGAATAATTGTTAGTATACAAGTTTAAAAAAACATAAAATACAGGGTCTGAAACTATAAAACTCGGTAAACGTTCTCAATGCTCAAAAATGAACTCCATACTCCAAATAAGGCTTCTGATTGGTCAATTTGAATAACGAATTTGCTTTTTACCAATCAGATACTTGAACACAAAGTCTGAGCACAAATCAAACTGTTATAGTTTTGGAGCCAGGTCAGTGCGACTTTGGTCATAAAGCACCAATTTTGGATGTAGTTATGGCCCCTTTTCATCTTTGAATTTGCAAACAGAAAATTGTGTCTATACACAAAAATCATCAAAAGGTTCAGGGATTTCGATTATTTTTGGTACACAGTCAGGTATATAATAATTATATAGTTGCATTTCTTTATAACATGTATCAGCATCCCTAGTTATTAATGGATTTAGAATCTAAGTAAGACAGTTCCTTCCTCAAGTAAATTGCCTGTTCTTTTTCTTGTCTGCAGAAGAGTTTATTCTTATTTGTTCATTATTATCCCCTTGGCTAACGAAGTTTGCGATGGGGATATAATAACGGGACTGTCCGATTGTTCGTTCATTCGTTTGTTCATTTGTTCGGCCGGCCGTCCGTAACAATCTTGTGACCACTCTACACTGTACATCATTCGACCGATATTAACCAAACTTGGTATACAGTCAGTATATGGTAAGGTCTAGAAGCCTATTTATTTTCAAGGTCATAGGTTAAAGGTCATTGTCAAAATTGGACTTTGAATACCGAGGGGATGCATCCACTTTGCGGTGCCCTTGTTTCTTATTTGTTCATCATTTCTTATTTGTTCATTATAATCTTATTTGTTCATTATATCTTATCTGTCAATTATTTCTTATTTATTCATTATTTCAGATGTTAAAGAGCTATCACAGACGGTGGTTATTTTAGATGTAAATGATGAGATGCCTAAATTCATCAACAGACCACAGCCCTTCTTGGCTACCATGTCCACAGGGGATCTAGGTGGCACTCTCATCTTTACACTTACTGCACAGGACCCTGATGCTGGCTCCCAGCTTTCACTTGGTTTGTATAATAAAAAAAAAAAATCTCATTGAAACTTTTGTTTCTCTATTATATGTTAGCAGTCAAATAGCTTTAGCAAACACTGTAAAACAGGAAAAAACATATAATTGCTATAAGGCTAAGCAATCTCTCCTACAGATTTTACTTTTGTTTAAACCCTCTCCCACTTGCAGACACATCTTGACACATCTGACTTTTGAAAACAATGTGACAAAAGGAGAAATTGCTCATAATGAGCAATTTCACCCTTTGCCACACTGTTTTCAACTCTTTTTAATGTTAACACTCATTTGTTGAGATTTTTCACATTTTCCCAAGATGTGTTCAAAGTCATCTGTTACAGATTGGTTGTATATCGAGGGCTTGGCGTGAAACAGTTGTAACTAAAAACCTATTTTGAAAACCCTTGTTACGGGCAATTTTGACCCTTTTGTAAACAATGCAAATTTAGGTGCCATTGCTAAGAACGAGCAATAGCACCTAAATTTCCATTGTTCACCAAGAGTTAACGCTTATAAAGACTTTATGGCGAAGTGATTAGCCTTGGTAAAAAGTTACCAATTTTAGTTACACCCGTTTCACAAAAAGCCCTCGATATTGGAATGGGTAAAAGGAGAATAGAAAATTATAAAAAAAAAAAGCTGAACTGCATGCAACATCTACTCTTCCCATTATGTTTCAATAATTCATTGGTTGCAAAGGCTTCAAAAGAAGTTTGTATCACTCAGGGAAAGGCCTACCATTGATATAAATTTCTTTCTTTCAGTTGCTTCTACAACATCCACCTCGAATAATGATATCTTTACAATCAGCATTAATGGAGATAAGGCATACATTTATACGAGAGCCCTGAGCGGAAACCAGCAAATTACACCGAACCAGGAACTTCGAGTGGTGGTCACTGCTACTGATAATGCAGCACCATCGGTACAAAGCACATCAGCTGAGGTTCTAATCAGAGCAGGCACAAGGTCACCCCAATTCTATGAAACATCATACACAATTGACTTCCAAGAAAACAATGCGGAGCTTCAAGCGTAAGGATGTCTTAATTTGCTTTTCACAACTAGCAGTAGGGGCATTTAACAAATACCACATTCTGTATATATAGTTCGAAGTTTGACTTTTCCCACATGCAGACAATAATTGAAAATATTGTGGACCGCCTCGGTAGTGTAGTGTCCGAGTGTCCATCTTGAGTATAGGAGGTACGATCCCCGGCTACGTCATACCAGGGTTATCATTACCACCGATTGGCTGGTGTCAGGATAAATAGACCAGTAGAACTGGTGACTGACCCATGATACGCTGTGATATAACTGATATATATATATAATAATTATTGAAAGCGGCATCAGACACCAAACAATAATAATTTAAACATCTTGACAAAAGGAGATTTTGCTCATAGTGGGAACTTTCTCATTTTGTCACAATGTTATCAACTCTTTATAATAAATAAACATTCATCTATAGGAAATTTCTATATGTTTTACTGTTCATTTTCAAAGCCTTTTGCCATAGATTTGTTTAATGTGTGAAAGGGTTAAAATAGAGTTTTCCCTCATGTAAACTCTTTCTGACGCTTCTGCAGCAGATGGCTTTTTGAAAACATAGTGACAAAAGAAGAAATTGCTCAAAACGAGCAATTTCTTCTTTTGCCACAATGTTTTTTCACTTTTAGTCATAGGTTATCCATTCAATTATAGAGATTTTCTATTTTTTGACAAAATATGTTCAAAGTCGTCTGCTGCAGAATTGTTACGAGGGAAAGGGTTAATTGTTGCAACCCACATTATTCTACATGGTCCATGCTTTCATTTCAGGCCAAATTGAAGAAACTATTTGACCTTTTCCCACATACAACAAATCTGTATGTAGCAGGCAAATTTGAATTAATCTGGAGAAAAAATATTGAAAATCTCTTCATATAATTGTTTAGTTTTATAACAGAGCTGTAAACATCATGAACAATTTCTCCTTTTGTCCCTATGTTTTCATAAGTTGTCTGCTGCAGAGGCATAAAGTGGTTTGATCTAATTTCAGAAATTCAAAACAGAATTCTATCTTATCCATCTTTTATCACTTGACATAACAGATCTTGAAGACATATATCAATAAATTTGACTTTTGTTAACAGATCATGTTAACCCTTTCCCACATACAACAAATCTGCATCAGATGACTGAACACTTATAGGCAAAAATGTGGAAATTATCTTTAAATGAACGTTTTGTTAGTTAATATAGTTGAAAACATTGTGAAAAAATGAAGAAACTGCTCATCATGATCAATTTCTCCTTTTGCCACAATGTTTTCAAAAGTTGTCTGCTGCAGAGGCATCAGAGAGCGTATATGTGTGGGAAAGGGTTAAAAGAGGCAAACAAAGGGAAACAATTTGTGGCAAGTTGCGAAACATTCGCTTTTAATGGTAAAATATTTGGCTCTCTTTTTATAAAAAATTGCGAAAACAATTTAAGTTTGGCATAAAAGCGTGACAGCGTACGTGCTTGGGCTTTTTGGCAAGGCACTTATCCCAATGTTCATGTTGCAGTCCTATAACCGAGTACTGTTGAAAATTGTGTAAAATCCTTATAAATTTTAATCAATTTGTTACTTTAAATTTTCTACAGACTGACGCCAGCAATTGAAGTTAAAAGCTTTCAACAGACCCGGGTGGCGTGTGCAGTTTATTCGAGTGGTACACAGGTATCTAGTTTATTCAGTGCCAGGTCGGAGAGTAGTAATAACAGTGAGCTTCATCGATGTAGTATAGAAGTTAAAAGAGTTCTAGATTATGAAGTTGACACAAAGCAGTACAACGTAACAGTTATGGCCACTGAAGAAACGACTGGCTATAGCAGCACAGTACAGGTAAGGAAAAATGGGATTGCTGGTTTTAAACTCTTTCCCACATACAACAAATCGTCAGCAGACGACACTTATGAAACATCTATGAAAAAAATATGGACAATTTATTCTAGTGAAAGTATGTGTATAAATTTTGAAGAAAAAAAAAGGAAAACATTGTGAACATATTTTTCTTTTATGTAGTCAAAAGTTGTCCGCTGCAGATGCACACACATTTGTCAGCATGTTAGACAGGGGTGTGAACCTCCCTGATAAGCCATACAGTTGTTTGCTTTGAAATCTTTCGAGAGAAATAGTTTGATATCTGGATAATTGAAAGTACTAATGCTTCAGGAATTCTCATTTTTAACAGTTTCTTATTTTCAAATTATTTTCCTCAGTGGTGTAGCGTCTGCCTCGTGTGCTTGAGGTCTTGGGTTCAATCCCTTGTCGGGTCATACCAAAGACTTAAAATGGTAGTAATGGCTGCCCTCCTTGGTGCTCAGGGTTGCGGGGTTAGTATTACAACTGACATGCTGGTGTCAGGATAAACGGACAAGTAGTACTGGTAATTGAACTCAGGAAACACTGGGTCTGAATGCGTCTGCAAGTGGGAAAAGGTTAAGAGTGTAAACAAAAATTGTTACAACTTCTGTGGAATAACATCTAGCAAACACAGCCATTCTTGAGAAATGTTGCTCTTTAACCCTTTCCCTCAAATAGACGCTTTCTGGCGCCTCTGCAGCAGACAACTTTTGACAACATTCTGACAAAAGGAGAAATTGCTCAAAACGAGCAAATTTCTTCTTTTGCTATTATTGCTTTCAACCTTTTTATAGTGATTATACATACGTTTTTATTGATTTTCTGTGTTTTTGCCTTTATTATTTCAAAGTCGTCTGCTGCAGATTTATTGAATGTGGGAAAGGGTTAAAAATTTAAACTTTCATCTGAAAGAAATACATATTGAAGTGTCTTAACCCTGTCCCTCATATAGACGCTTTCTGACGCCTCTGCATCAGACGGCTTTTTGAAAACATAGTGACAAAGGAAGAATTGCACAAAATGTGCAATTTCTCCTTTTGTCACAATGTTTTCAACTTTTTGTCATAGGTTATCCATTCAATTATGGAGATTTTCTATGTTTTTACAAAATACATTCAAAGTCGTCTGCTGCAGAATTGCTGTATGAGAGAAAGGGTTAATGCAGTAAAATGTATGGTTGCTTTACCAGGACTATAAATCTATTCATTTTTGATGCAGGTTTCATTACGAGTCACGGACCAGAATGAATATCCACCACAATTTAGTAGATCGACCTACAAGAAAGAAAATGTTCCAGAAAACATTGCATTGGGTAGATCATTGATCACAGGTAAGAGTATAAGCCTCTCCCTCATACAGCAAATTCTCAGCAGACGACGTAGAAAACATCCAGACAAAATATTGAAAACAAAGAGTTAAAAGAATAAATAAATCACGTTTTAAACATGGCCATGATATAGTAAAAGCATTATGGAAAATCTCTCTGAAGGTATTATTACGGAAAATGTTATCAAAATTTTGGCAAACAGGAAAAATTGCTCTTCTTGAGCAATTCCTTCTTTTACCCAAAGGTTTTCAAATGTCGTCTGCTTTAGAGATGAGAAAGCGTCTACAAGTAGGAAAGGGTTAAAACTGATATGCCATGAACCTTTTGCCCTCATAGAGATGGTTATGGTTGAGGTGATATGAAAACATTGTAGAAAAATGAGGAACTGTCAAAACGAACTATTTCTTTTTTACTTACAATGTTATCACCACTATCTCAATACCATTGTCGGATAACCCAAGCACTTTAATTTGGCTTTTTATCACTTTCCTACATGTTGATGCATTTTGATGCTTCTGCAGCAGACGGCTTTTGAAAACATTGTGGCAAATGGAGGATTTGCACATAATGAGCAATTTCTCCATTTGCCACAATGTCTTCAAAATCGTCTGCTGCAAATTTATTGTGGGTGAGAAAGGGATAATGAAGTGACAATAGAACGCATGATGTGGGGGCGATGATGTTGCAAATTGTTCTTTTAATCCTTTCCCACATACAGTACATCTGCAGCAGTCTACTCAAAAATATATAAAATCTCTATACTTGTAGGTAAAATTACTGAAAAAAAATGAAAACGTTGTGGCAAAAGGATAAAAAATTGATCGTTTTGAGCAATTTCTTCCTTTGTCACCATGTTTTCAAAAGTCGTCTGCTGCAGATGCGTTAAAATGCGTCTATAGGTGGAAAAGGGTTAACCCTTTCCCTCATATAAATGGTTTCGGACGCCTCTTCAGCAGACGGCTTTTTGAAAACATAGTAACAAAGGAAGAAATTGCTCAAAACGAGCAATTTTTTTATCCAATTGGTTGTTCTCGGATATTGATTACACTTTCACGCTTAACCCTTACCCTCATACGACAATTCTGCAGCAGACGACTTTGAACATATTTTGTCAAAAAATGGAAATCTCTATAATTGAATGGATAACCTATGACTAAAAGTGAAAAAAACATTGTGACAAAAGGAGAAATTGCACGTTTTGTTACTATGTTTTCAAAAAGCCGTCTGCTGCATCAGAAAGCATCTATATAAGGGAAAGGGTTAAAATAAATCTTCAGCAGATGACATTGAAAATACAGAAACTCTCTATAAATGAAAGAAAAGTTATTTGATATACATGTATTTTGAAAACATTGTGGCAGAAGGAGAAATTGCTCATTATGAGCAATCTCTTCTTTTGCCAAATGTTTTCAAAAACTGCTCAGTCAGGCCTCAAAAAACATCTGTTAACGTTTATTTAAACAAAGAATTTCAGATTGTTCCTTTCAATATTTACAAGAAATGATTAACAGTTCTTCACGTTGTGATCTCATAAACATATCGCTTCTTTGTTAAATCCGGAAAGAAATCTTTAACAGATATCTCTCCGTATTTAAGGGAGGCTTTAAGACGTTTTCATTGTTCTAGCCATAAAATTAGAATAGAATTAGGTAGACATTTCAATATTGAAAGGGAATATCGTGTTTTTTCCTATTGTTTGCTCTCTACAGATATTGTGATAGTTGAAGAAGAGTATCAGGTCTTCTTTCAATGTGTTAAGTTTGGTGCAGAAAGACTCTTCGGGCTGGTGGCCTTTATTTACAAATAAAGAATTATTATTATTATATGTGGGAAAGGCTAATTTTAAATGTGACTCATTTCAGTGACAGCCGCTGATAATGACGCTAACACTAAACTCTCATTCTCCGTGAACAATGATAACTTTGAGGTCATCAATCTAGACCCGGACAGAACAGACGGTACCTACACTGCAGAGATAAGGGTGAAAGAGTAAGTAATGTGGAAATCACTTTTGGTTGTCTGTCTTGGCGGCTGCCTGTTGGCTTGTCACGGTATACAACATCAACATACAACACAACTACAGCAGACCTATTTGAATACGTATTGGCTAAAATATTGAAAGTCTTCGTAAAAGAAAATACAATTATTGAATAGAGTTGAAAACATTGTGACTAAAGGAGAAATTGCTCATTATGACTTTGACCAAAGCAATCAGTGTACAAACCCCCTAGGTAACTTTTTACTTTCGGTATGAGGATTTACCTTCAAATTCTGCAGAAGCATCGGAAAGCATCTCATTAAGAATAGGGAAAATTTCTATAACTAACAGTTTAATTATTGAATAAAGTTGAAAGCATTGTGACTAAAGGAGAAATTGCTCATTATGAGCAATTTCTCCTTTTGTCACAATGTTTTCAAAAGTCGTCTGCATTGCCGTCAAAAAGTGTCTTAAAATTTGGGAAGTGTTTTAATCATCTGAACAAAGAAATGAACAATACTGATATCCTAATTTTGGATGAATTAAAATTGTATGTAATCTTAATTGCTGAATCGATCTTTAATTTTAAAATGTGCCGAATATGTATAAGATGTCTCGATCTGCCTTTTCACAGACATTTGGATTATGACAGCATCCCAAGTCCAAAGCTATATGACTTTAAAGTCTTTGCGACGGACCATGATCCAATAACGAGAAAAACAGGTCAGGCAACTGTACGTATCTTCATGGAGAATTTGAATGACGAAGACCCAGAATTCCCAGAGAAGATGAGTGCAGAAGTTAGATACGACGCCACCGTGGGGGCGGAAGTTTATAGAATGCAGGCCACGGACAGAGACGAAGGCGATACAGTAACTTATTATCTAATTGATGGAGGTAATTTATTTTCAAGTAAACGCCTGATAATTGTTTTTCGTGTTAAAGCCATGAGGTAATTTATTATCATATAGTCAGTTGATTGTTTAGTGTTTTACGCCGCTTTCAACAATTCCTCAGTTATATGACATCATTTCCTGGGTAAGTTACCATTAATACTGGTCCATTTATCATTACACCATCCAGTCAGTCATAATGCTAACTCAGCAACCAGAGCCCCATGGTCCGCAGCCATTACTACCATTTATTAAGTCTTTGGTATGATCTGGCCAGGGATCGAACCCACTACCTCCTGCATTCGAGGCAGATATTATTACATAACATCTGATCTTAAATACTGTATATTTTGTTGCAATCTTTCAGCTGACGATAATCTTTTTTGATATCTGCTTGTAATAGACTTCAACCAATTCCCACATACAACAAACGACAGCAGACGACTTCGAAAACATATTGCCAAAGACGTGGAAAATCTCCATAAATAAAGATTTTATTATTATATAGAAATATAAACATAATGAGCAATATCTCCTTTTACCACAAGGTTTTCAAAAATTGTCTGCTGCAGATGTATCAAAATGCGTCTGTATGTGGGAAAGGGTTAAAACTTATACTTCGGCCAGAGGCTCAGATAAGATGGGGTATACAGCTCTTTTCCATACAATATCTCTCTTATTATACAACCAAACCATACAATGTAGGTACATGTACTCAAAAGATTTTTTTGAGTACCCATTGTGTACCCATTGAGTACCCATTGAGTACCCCTTGAGTACCCCTTATTATAGAGCTCTGATTTTAGCCATAAGTGTAGGTAATTCACTCATTTTATTGTCTCGCCCACGATAGTGGAGTGAGACATAGTAGTCACTTTTCCGGTGACGGCGGCAGCCACTTTTACAAATCAATATTTCTCAGCAACCCCTTCTGGATTTTTTCTGAAACTTTGTCAGATGTATTGAATGGTCATGGGACATCATTCAGCGTCAAACTTTTCAAGGTCAATGTCATATTTTGGCAGAATTTGAACTTGGTTAGGTAACTTAACCTCAAAACTTTGGTTATATCTCAGCAACCCCTAGTGGAATTTTTCTGAAACTATGTCAGATATATTGTTTGGTCATGGGACATTATTCAATGTCAACATTTTTAAGGTCAAGGTCATAATTTGGCAGAACTTGAACGTTGTAAGGTAACTTAACCTCAAAACTTAACCTTGGTTATATCTCAGCAACCCCTGCTGCAATTTTTTTGAAACTATGTCAGATGTATTGTTGGGTCATTGAACATCATTCAAGATCAAAATATCAAGGTCAAGCTCATAATTTGCCTTAATTTGGAATAATCTTCTTAACACTCTAAAAGTCTCTTTCTTCATTCAATCTTCACGAAATTTAACCACTAGTCAAGTTCACAAATAGGTCATGGGGGTCAACAAGTAGGTTACTAGGTCAAATGTTAGAATAACCTTGTGAAATCAAATATTTTATTTAATCTTCATGAAAAGTTATTAGATCACAAGTGATCTTGGTCAAGATCATCATCAAAACTGGGTAATGGGGTAGGTCAAACACTAGGTCACTAGGTCAAATTTCTTAGCCCGAGGTCTTGTATAAACTTTAAAGAGGCTAGTGCTCAGCTGTTTCCCACATAATGTCTTGCCTCCATGTACTGTCATACATATTTGTGTTAACCTTTTGCAAGGTTTTAACCCTTTCCTTTATATAGACGCTTTCTGACGCAGCAGACGACTTTTGAAAGCATTTTGACAACGGGAGAAATTGCTCAAGATGAGCAATTTCTCCTTTTGCAACAATGTTTTCAACTTTTTTCAGTAAATATACCTTCATTTTAAGAGATATTCTGTATTAAACTAGATGTTATTTAGGTTACAATACACCAAAATAAATCCTTCTTTGTTTCCATGTAAATTGACCAGTTTCAGTCCACAATTATCACTCTTTCTAAGTGTTTCTTATGTAGAACACCATATATCATTGAAAAGAGTTACCTCCTAGCTTTAACACAGATCAAAGAAAATGTGGGGTCATGCATTATGCAAGAAAGAACTCACCAGGCGAAAATGGTTACCGTCATTTTGGACCAAATCGGGCCCGGACAAAACTGTTGTTTAGCATTCTCTACTTTCACACAAGGTCAAAATTCTAAAAGTGATCAAATCAATAATTTCCAGTGCATCCTATACACATTCACAATGCATTGACACTCAATGTCATATATTCAATACATTCTGGTGATGCTATACACTCATTTCTACACAGTTTTTTTAGGGACTATAGTGGTGTAAATCAGCAAGTCAGTGGATGTATTGAACTATTTCTTCTTTTGCCACACTGATTTCAGCTGCAGTGGTCTCATAAAGGGTCTAAATGTGGAAAAAAGGTTAAAAGAAATAAGGAGTTACCATACTAACTCTTAACTTAAAGGGATAAACAATATGGATGTGAGAACCAGAGACCCTAAAATAATGTTATTTTAGGTCTCTGTGAGAACATACAATCAAAATTGTAAATCAACCAGAAGCGTTTCTCAGATAGAACAGACTATATCATTGAAAAGAGTTACCTCTTAGCTTTAAAACAATCAAAAGAAAATTGGGGTGCAAGAAAGAATTCACCCGCAAAAATGGTTAGTCATTTTTGACGAATTCTAGCTGGGAGGAGACTGGTTTTTCACGTTCTCTTTTTTCACTTTAAATAAGGTTGAAACACTAAAAATGATCAGATCAATCATTTCCAGTGCATCCTATACACATTTACAATGAATTAAAACTCAATGTCATATATAGTTAATGCATTCTGGTGAAGGCATACACTCATTTCTACGCAAACAAAGGTTTATTTAGGGACTATTTGGATGTAGATCAGCATGGCCGCAGATGTTTTTGACGTCATTTGACTTATAGATATTTTGTGTGGCCTGCCTTGATGGGTTCAGTCCTTGTCTTTCTATCTGTATGTCTGTCTGTCTGTCCATCACACTTTTACTTATTGGAAGGCTACATACTGACAATTTGGTTTCTTGTTAGGTGTGTTTTACACATTCATTAACCCTTTTCCACATACAGACGCTTTCTGATGCCTTTGCTGCAGATGACTATTGAAAACAATGTGACAAAAGAAGAAATTGCTCAAAACGAGCAATTTATCCTTTTGACACAATGTTTTCATCTTTTTTCAGTAATTATACCTTCATTTATGGGGATTTTTCCATGTTTTTGCCTAGATGTTTTCAAAGTCGTCTGCTGCAGATTTGTTGTATGTGGTAAAGGGTTAAAAGAGTCAACTTTAGAGACCTGTCTCATTTCTTATAATCAGATGACTTTTGATACCTTTGCAGCAAACAACATATTAAACAATATTTCTCTTTCTCACCATGATTAGCTCTTGTTTCAAATTGTATAATTCTTTCATTAAATTGTTTAGGTGTCTTACTTTTTATCTCTAATGCTTTTAAATATATGAAATATCACATATACATTATCCCATTTTCAAAGGTCGTCTTCTATACAATCATCAGATGAAGAATTTCAACAATCTAGAAAACTCAAAGATCTATAATGCTAAAGAGTTGAAAATATTGCAATGTTTTCAAAAAATTCAATTGCAGGTGTCAAATGTCATCTGTTTGAAGAAATAAATTAAACTGTTTCATCCTAGACATCCTGTAAATCATTATTCTAATTCAATACATGCATGAGCCGAGTCCCCGTAGCTCAGTCGGTAGTGACACAGGCTGTCAATCCAGGGGTTCTGAGTTTGAACCCCAACTTGGCCAACATTTTTTCCGTTGTTTGACAAAAGTCATTGTGACAGGCGTCATTCGTCTTCCACCAATGAGCTAACAGTCTATGTGGAAAAGCAGCCACTTGCTTGGAAGGACTGTTGTGTGGATTGCTGGTGTGTGAAAGCCAGGAAACACATGAGTAGGTGAGCTGACTGCCCTTGATATGACATTTTTTGAAAACGGCGTTAAACTCCCAACAAATCAATCAATCAATACGTGCATTTTGTCTTTCAGCCAATGGTAAATTTAGCATGGCTAGTGATTCAGGGAGAATTAATGTTATAGCAACCATAGCAACAAATCAGGCTCAAATTGTGGATTTCGAGTACAATCTAATTGTGGTTGCTACAGACGATGGCGGATGCTGCACTGGTGATACTACCACCCGAAGCAGCACTGGAACAGTGACAATATACATACTGACTGATAACCTCAATCGACCAATTTTCCCCAGCTGTTCTTCTTACTTACCAAGTGTTTTTGAGGAAGAGGCAATTGCATCCGTTATTCAAGTAAGAGAATATTTCCGGAGAACCTCTTGCAAACAGGGAGCTTTGGGATACAATTTTTTTGCTTTGAAACTTAAATCTTTGTCCGTAGAAGATTTTGGTTCCCTGTATACTGGCAGGCTCCACATGTTTTTCTTTGTATGCTCTTGCTTAACTCTTTCCCACATACATCAAATCTGCAGCAGACGACTTTGAAAACATAGTGACAAAAACCTGAAAATTTTCTATAAAAGATAGTTTAATTGTTAAATAAAGTTAAAAACATTGTGGCCAAGGGAGAAATTTTTCAAAAATCGTTTGCTTCTAGTGCGTCTCAATGCTTTTGCAGGTGGGAAAGGGTTAAACAATTTTTGTAAAATTAGTAAGAAGCTAACAATGTAAATGCAGAGAATACAAGCTTGCTGCTCTGAAATAAAAATTTTAGTTTTAAGAAGTGCCTTTTTAGCTTGATTTTTTAAAAAACGAGAGCTGTAGTCATGACCTTGGCGTCGGCGTCGGCATGGTCGTCCGGTTAAGGTTTTTTGTTCAGCTCAGCTTTTTTTCTGTTTTCTATCAGTCGAGCGTCTGTGCCGTACGCGGTGTTCTTGTTCTAATTATATACAAGAATTGACAGTTTGGGTGCATAGACTGAAACAAACTCCAATGTAATATTGAGTTCATTAAAGGCATACTAGCGTTTAAAAAGTATAAAAACCAATACATCACATAGGTAAGCGGAGGTTCTATATATACATGGCAATTAATAGCAAACTTGAAAACGTACAAACCTTAACAACATTATTGTTACTTTTTATTGATGTATTTAACTACCACAAGGTAAACAAACTATTGAATTGCTGCCAGCTGTTTAAGGTTTGTTTACAGAAATACAACAGTAATCATGTCACTCAGTAATCTATCATGTAAAAATTACATGCGGCATGCAGAGATAAAGAAGGGGTGTTTTAATTGCCATGTATACAGTACAGCTCACGCGGAAAACGCATCGTCCGCGAGCCACCGCGGACAAATCTCAACGCGGACAAATATTTTGGTCCGCGAAGGTGGGTGGAATTCCACCCATCACCGCGATTTGTTTTTATGTCCATCGCGGACGCAACAAGATAACCCCAGGGGGTTGATAAAACCGATCATCGTGGAGTTGCGGTGGAACCATCGCGGAATCGCAGTGATATTTTTTTAAGCTTTTTCTCGCCGTTTTGCTGGGATTTTTTTATTTTTTTTTAATTTTTATTTCATGACAGTACTAATAAATGTTGTTGAAGAGGATAATGATTATAAATCGGTACTAACTATAAAGCAGCATATATGCGTAACAACTTAATTCATTAAAATTCGTCAATACAATTCCCCTAAACTTGATGTATTCTGTAAACGATACAACTACGTGATAATAAAACTGTTAATTCTGCCTGAAAGATGTGTAGCTTACTTTAAATCTCACTAATAAATGCCGTAATTCCATTGTCAATCACCACAATTACCAATGCATTGTTCATTCTTAATCGCCTATAAATTATTTCTTTAAAACCTGTTTCAAAGTCGGCTGAATAACAAAAACAAACTTTGCACACAAAGAAGTGTGAAGCGCCCATGTTAGTCCCGGATTTAATTAAACAACCAAAAACTAATTATCAGAATTGAAAGAGATTACGAAGTCTCTTTAATTGGCATGTTTTACTCATAAAAATACTTGTAAATTAAGGTGATGCAAACAAATTAAAATGTGTTTCTCTCATCTATACATGTTTTCATACAAATTAAGCAATTATTTTCGGGGGCGGACACTTAAATCCATTACGCTATATAATCTGATTTGATGACGATTTACTCTTGTTTTCAACTTGCGTATGTCAATTGAAATTCAGTGTTCACATTTAAAAGGGATATTTTGTGCGCTAGTCAAGAAAAGTCGTGTCAGGCGTATTGTTGTTTATGTGTTTGGATTAGCACGCACGCTGATAAACCACTTCTACATATAAGCCTGTATTATTTTAAACTAATTGACGTTACTGAGCTTTACGACAAGTTGCTTCATAATAAAGTGTAATACATAATTACATGTAAAATAAATTCTACTCTGTTTCTACTCTGTATCAACACATTGCGTTAAAATGAAAATTTATCATTTTCAACAATATTACAATTGGATAATTTATTTATTAAGTTGATAAGAAAAGCTCAAAAATCAACAATCTGTCTTTATTAAGAGATTCAAGTACATGTACTGTATATACAAAATTCAAAGATATATATACAATGTACATGTACATGTATTGTAATTTAACAATATTTCTCTCTTACTAAAACATGTGAGATAATCATATGTACGATAAACGTATATCCGATGTCCGCCATTTTCTATTACGAAACTTGACTTTATCGTAAACAAACACAATCTTCCACTGTTTTTCGAATAATTTGCTGAAATGGAATGAATTTTATCAAGTTGTGTCATAAAATAATCGCAATTCATCAATAAACGTGTACATGTACATAATCGGAAAAAAACAACTTTTTAATAAAAGTATAACATTTTTACAGGTAAATATTGCGGTGGAATCGCGGTGATTTCAAAATAGATAAGAATAGATAAGAAGCTCGAATCGACGACATGTCAATTGCGGTGATATAATTAGCCCGTAGGCGGTATTGCGGTGATCATATAGGTTGAATTGCGGTGATTATCCGCGATGAAAAATATTTGTCCATCGTGGGATCGCGGAAAACGCGTTTTCCGCGTGAGCTGTACTGTATATAGAACCTCCGTTTACCTATATGATGTATTGGATTTTATACTTTTTAAGCGCTAGTATGCCTTTAATATTTTGAACCACTGGGAAGAAGAAATGTGTTTTGTCACCATGGAGGATAGGTAATAGGGCCATAAGCCTCTCAATAAAATCTTCTCAGTTAGTAGATTATTTAAGTTGGAAATGTCTTAACCCTTTCCTGCCTGAAGTAAATTTTGAGGCATTTGCAGCAGACGACTTTTGAAAACATTGTGGCACAAGAAGAAATATGCTTATTATGAGCACTTTCTCGTTTTGTCACAATGTTTTCTTCTCTTCAATAAATTATCTTTTATTGACAGAGATTTTGCCATATTTTTACGCAGATATTTCTAAAGTCATCTGCTGCAAATTTGCAATGTTCTTGATCTGCTCTTCTAAATATTCTTTTAATATATTTCTAGGTCAATGCAATCGACCCTGATTTTGGTAGATTTGGTAACGTGACATACTCCATAAGAGAATCCAATAGTCAGTTCAGCATTGACACTGAAACCGGAAGTATGACCACCAATTCTCCCATAAACCGAGAACTTCTGGTGGCTACGACAAGGGTGCCAGTTAACGTAATTGCAACAGATGGAGGAAATTTACAGGGATCATGTGCCCTGTTGGTGGAAATAAAGGACATCAATGATAACCCGCCAGTGTTCAGTCAAAGCGCTTACGCGCTCAATGTGCTGAAGGAGTTGAGCGTCGGGAGTGTGGCTGTCAGATTGGAAGCTACCGATGCTGATATAGGAGTCAATGCAGATGTGAAATACTTCCTCATAGAAAACCCAGGGAATTTCTTCCGTATCGATGAAAACAGTAGACGGACCGGTGATATCAGAGTCAACCAGTCTCTGCAGAATGAGGAAGTAAGTGTGACGAAGTCATCAAATTGTTTACCCCTTTCCCTCATACGACAATTCTGCAGCAGATGACTTTGAACGTATTTTGTCAAAACATAGAACATCTCCATAATTGAATGGATAATCTATGACAAAAAGTGGAAAACATTGTGGCAAAAGGAGAAATTGCACGTTTTGTGCAATTTCTTCTTTTGTCACTATGTTTTCAAAAAGCCGTCTGCTGCAGAAGCGTCAGAAAGCGTCTATATGAGGGAAAGTGTTACATTATCCTTTCCCAGATACAACAAATCTGCAACAGACAACTTTGAAAACAATTTCACAAAAATGCTGAAAATCTCTTTCAGTGTAATGAAGGAATAGTTAAAAACATTGTGTCAAAAGGAAAAATTGCTCATCATGAGCAAATTCTAATTTTACCACAATGTTTTCAAAAGACGTCTGCTGCAGATGCAACAAAAGTCATCTAAGGGAAGAAAGGGTTAGCAGAGGTTTTTTTAACACTTTTCGGTTGAAATGTGGAAACATTTTATCTATGAAAGAATAGTTACTGCAAAGAGTTGAAAACATTGTTGGCAAAAAGATAAATTACTCATGAGCAATTTCTCCTCTTGCCATGATGTTTTCAATTGACGTGTACTGTAGATACGTCTTTTGCATTTACAAACCTGTAGATATGATTTTATTTCAACAGTCTTTCCCTTTCTCTCATACAACAAATCTTCAGCAGAAGACTTTGAAAACATTTAGTCAATAATATGGAAACTCTATATTAAAGAAGAAAACGTATTAGAATAAAGTTGAAAAACATTGAGGTAAAGGGATAAATTTGCACATTGTGACCAATTTCTGCTTCGCGTTTGCCACAATGGTTTTGATATACGTCTGATGTAGAGGCATCAGAAAGTGTTTGTATGTGGGAATGGGTTAAGGTAAATACTATTATGAAATTCAAATTAGGGTAATCTTTTCCACAACCGGAATCCTATCCTGCATACAACATATCTGCAGCAGACGACTTTGAAAGCAATAGAGCCAAGATATAGAAAATCTCTATAAATGACATATTTTGACATTAAATAGGGGTTAAATTCAAACTTTAATTGGGTAAGACAGATAATAATTACTTGTTAGCAAAGCAACCATTATATGGAACAGGCACGACACCCAAAACCCCAATCATTAACTCAGAATTAAGCGCTCAATATGAGCTAATGTCATTTCGAAATAATTTCACAGGAATGTTCCTTAACCCTTTCCCTCATATAAATGCTTTTTGACACCTCTGCAGCAGACGGCCTTTTGAAAACATAGTGACAAAAGAAGAAATTGCTCAAAACAAGCAATTTCTCCTTATACCACAATCTTTTCCATTTTTAGTCATAGGTTATCAATTGAATTTTCTATTTTTTGACAAAATATGTTCAATCTGCTGCAGAATTGTTGTATGAGGGTAAGGGTTAAGCAGACCTCTTCCAAAAGTGTTCCAACTGCACAAGAATGCCGCAATAGCTAAAATAAAAAGAAAACAAACTTGAAACAAGACGGATGTTTGATGCAAAGCATCAAAGAGAAGCCG
The DNA here is from genome assembly GCA_031761405.1 of Serripes groenlandicus. Classification (NCBI taxonomy): domain Eukaryota; kingdom Metazoa; phylum Mollusca; class Bivalvia; order Cardiida; family Cardiidae; genus Serripes; species Serripes groenlandicus. Next base: position 62,048,972 of record JASEVX010000003.1, read on the forward strand.
CTATATTTCGTTTCACATGAAAAAATAAGAAAAAAGAACATTTAAATCCTCAAACATTAGAACAATTTAATCTGTAATCAGTAATGCTGATATTGGTTATTGAAGATATAAGTTTTATGTAGGATATTTAACCTGGCAGGGTCTGTGTTTTAAATGAATGAGATAATTTAGAGTTAAACTGATCATGAAAAGTGACATATAATACGAAAGATAAATGGACAAGAGGTTATGATAAATTTAAATTAGTACCAAAAAACAATCAACTATTTGTATTGGACACACGCCCTGTTATGATAATGTTTTATCAAATAATGCCGACACACAGAAAATCTGTTTTTCGTTTGTATCGGTAAGTCATGATAGTGGATCAGTGTTTCCCACATTAAACAAATCTGCACCAGATGACTTTGAAATTCTCAAGTAAAAGATATAAAAAATCTCTATAAATGATCGTATGATAATTGAAAGTGTTGAAATTATTGTGGTAAATGCAGATATTGCTCATTATGAGCAATTTCTCCTTTTGCCACAATGATTTCAATGATGTTTACCCTGACAGACTTTAAAATCATAAAGTACAAAACATAGAAAATCTCTATAAATGATAGTAAGATAATTGAAAAGAGTTTAAATTATTGTGGCAAAATCAAAGCTGTCGGATTACAAACGAACAATCTCGAGTGGACGAAACTGATGTGAACTCGTGTCGTGATTAGCATTCAGAAAATCAAGGAAACGTATTTCAATGCACACGTAATCCGATAAGAGCTGCAGCGACTTTTGAAAACATTGTGACAAAAAGAGAAATTGATCACGAGAAATTTATCCTTTTGCTACAATGTTTTCTACTTTATGTCCATAAATTTTACTTTCATTTAGCAAGATGTTCCAATTTTTACTTAATGTGCTACATATTTGTTGTACGTGGTTTTCATGCACTGGTTTGTTTTCAAAAAAATTGAAACTTGTTCCTATGAAAATTTACTTGAATTTATTTCTCAAGCTGTAAAATCAGTTAATCCGATCACACTTTGTTTGTAAGAACCAGAAGATTTCATGTCATTTAAGTTTTCTGGATGTTCACATTGCATCCGTGATAAAAACATGTTTTCGGCTAGGCAAAATACACCGATATTGTGTTTACCGCGATATTCATAAATGTGAAACTGCAACAGCGAAAAAGAACGAAATTTATCTTGAAACTGATATTTCTGTGGTTTAAATCTTTTCATGTCTGCATTTCGCGATGACAATTGTACTCAAGGTTAACTTTGAATCAAGTATGTGCAATCATAGACGAAACTTTCAGCGATATTTGCAAAAAACAAAATGCATAAATGAATGAAAATGACAGATAATCAAAAACGACAAAAAACAACTATTAGAAGAACGACAGACAAAGTTTTCGTCATGTAACATAGTAAAATAGGAAGATATTATACTGAACATGAAAATCAGATTATTAAAAGCAAAGCAAATAAAACATTTATGTGAAATTACGATAAAAATAAAAATCTATAAATAGACTATAGATGAATGGTACTGTCTATTTTAGTGGCCCCTTACGACATTTACAAACTAGACTAAATTGAGATCGGTTTAAAACGTGTTGGTTAATACGGATTAAATCTAAATCACCGGGAATCCAAAACGTGGACTAAATATTAAGATTTAGATTTAGTCAAAAATCTAAATTGAAAAGTTTAGTGAATACAGTTGTGGCTTCTTCATCTAATTACTGTGTAATATATCATAGGATGTAAGGAACTAGACTACATTTACCAATTCAATAGAAGGGTTCTCTATTTTACTGTTTAGACTAGATACAGTATGAATTTCACTTAACTAAAAATGTACATACATTAAATTAATATACCGGTCTTTGTCTTTTTTTTTTAAAATGTGTAAAACTCACATATGTATAAAGAGTGTAAAAGGGATGTTTTAAAAGTCATTTACCTTAAATTAATATACTTAGTAAGGACAAAGAGAAATCCCAATATATGGTCACACTGGCAGATCTAAATTACTCCTTATGCTAAATGTCTAGGCATTCCTACAGGAAGCGGCCAACAACTGGCCCTACTAGACTTGTCATGATAAAATCAGAGGACTAGATAACCCTTTCCCTCATTCAACAAATCTGCAGCAGAAGACTTTAAAAACATAGTGACAAAAGCCTGAAAAATCTCCATAAGAGATAGCCTAATTGTCAATAAAGTTGAAAACATTGTGGCCAAAGGAGAAATTGCATCATGAGCTATTTCAACTTTGGCCACAATTTTTTCAAAAGTCGTCTGCTGCTTTTGCGTCAAAATGCATCTGTAGGTAGGAAAGGGATAAAGAAGAGTAAACAGGTCTTGCTTCCATTATAATACTGAAAACAATCATTAACCCATTACTTCACATGACTTTTCAGAGGTCGTCTGCTTTACAATCATCAGACAAAAAATTATTTAAGACAAAACAATCTAGAAAACTGAAAGATTTATATTTTGAGCAATTTAACCTTTTATTGCAATGTTTTCAAAAGTCATGTTCAATGTCGTGTCTGTGAAGTAATGGGTTACAATTAACATTATGTAATAGATTCATTGGGTTTTGGAGGTCAAAAAAGGATTTTAGAACATGCAAAAGCCCCCTTATCATGAGCTCTGTAAAATGGATTTTTTATTTGTTTGGAACAAACAAATTTAGTGATAACTGAAATTCTGAAGCCATACGTCTTATGGAAAATTCCCTTAATTTCATACGCGTGAAAGGAGTACTCAATACTTGCTCTTACTATTCAAATGTATCACGATATTTGAAATAATGATATATTTATATCGTCTTTGTTTTCTTATGTGGTTCTTATACTCAAAGAGAATTTGGAAATAAAATAAAACATTGTATTTTAAAACATGAACGCGGAGAGATTTATAAATCTCAATAAGTGAACTGCTACAGGGAGAACTATTTCCGATTTAAGCTCCAGATACGGTATTTGAATTTTCAATCACGCATTGAAAATGTAGATAAAAACAGAATTGAAAATATTTTCTTTGTGACTTGTCGGCCATATAAATATAGTATAAAGAATTAAAAAAGCAAATATGTGCGTCATAAAATGCATTTAAAATGAGAGTAACACATTTGCAGAGAAATCGTGATCGTCGAATTCTATTTATAAATACAACGCTATGGGGGGAGGGTCTAAAGTGCGGACGCGATCTGCGGACAAATACATTATAGAGGGAAAATGCGGACAAATGCAATATAGAGGGAAAATGCGGACGCTATAGAATATAGAGAAGCAAATCTGCGGACGCTATGATTTGTTGTAAAAAATGTTTAATTAAAGATGGGCAAATGTGTATAATTTGTTACATATGATCATATCCGGGGTTTTCTTTGTAAATATATAATGTGTTTGATTGCTTTTATCAGTGATATAGATTAAACCAAAAATCGAGATCATGCTGAAATGGAATCTCTTGTAAAGTGTTTTAACGACTTTCCTCTTTATGTCATATCTATAGATATCAATAACGCGAATTGATGGATTGATTTTCCGACAAGTAAATGTCTTTTGACGCATCTGCAGCGGAGGAAATTTGAAAACATTGCAAGAATAGAATAGGTTGCTAGTAACTAGCCATAGGTTTTGCTTCAGTTATATCCTCTCCTTTACAATCGATTGAAGGGTCATGGGTTCTAGTTATTGTTTGGCCTCTTCATTTTCTACTTTGTAACTTTCAACAGTTTTCCATGTGCCATACTACGAGGCAAATGATCCATGCAACATTCTATTCTGTAGGGTACTTGGAAGGGGCAGAACAATTTAAATAACAAATAAACAATAATAGGTATATATATATATACAACACTTTTAATCTTAATTTGTTTCTAGTAATTATATATATATACAACAATAATACTAATCAATAACAAAGAAGTTAAATGTTTTTTTCTTGCTGTGTAAACAGTAAAAAGCAACATATATTGAAAACATTGTGGGAAAAGGAGAATTTGCTTATTTAAACAATTTCTTAATTCCCATAACCTTTCTTTACCGTCGTATAAACAAAATTTGTATTTGAAGGCTGTTATAAGTAAAAAAAACTTAAATGTTGCCAATTTAATCACATATCTTATCATTATAATAGCCAAATAATTAACAAAAGTTACAATTAAAGTCCGCATCTGTTGTCGAAATATCCACAGGTGCATTAACACAAGATTTGTGAAACCAATTTGTGCATATATCACATTGTACCATGACGGTATCGACACATCCCGGCAAGTTACAAATACATAAATGTATATGATAGGTTTATTGGGAAAAGGGGTTACATTTATAATTTGTTTGGAATGACACTCGTACACAATGGTAATTAACAGTGTATGGTCACGCATCCTTAATTGATTTGGCAAGCTTAAACACCCTTTTAAGGAAACAGAGGCCAGCTTAGGTGTATACTGTAGAGTAAAATGGGGACTGCACAGGTATTGGTTTTCTCTGGAACATTTAATCCTTTTATAATGCAAATGAATTCAAAAGCGTCTGAAGCATGTTTCTTTTAAAGTGCTCATATAAATATTAGTACTGCCTTTTTCCACAATATTTTCTACATGATTTCAATTACTCTTTCATTTGGATAAATGTTTCTTTTTAAGCTCACCTGAGCACGAAGTGCTGAAAGTTAGTTATTGTGATCTCCTTTTGTCCGGCGTCTGTCGTCCGTCAACATCTTCTCCTCAGTAACGAGTGGGTCAATTGGGATGAAACTTCACAGAAAGCATCCTCTCGTTAACCTCACCAGAATTCCTCCAAATGTTTGTGATTCATGCAGAATAATGGTTTCCATGGCAACGAAAATAAAATAACATTAACATTCTTCTTCTACCAAACTGGTTGGCAGATTTTCAAATTATGTTAAAGAAGTGTTCCTTGGCCGCCAGGGAGCGGGGCTTTTTTGCCTTATATTGCTATAGTGTAAACTCAAAAAAATCTTCTCCTCCAAAAGTGTGAGGCCGATTTTCAAATAATTTTGTAGAAATGTTCCAAGGGTGACCCTCTATCAGATTCCTTCCAGCCAAGTTGATTGGTCGAAAAACATGGCCACCAGCGGGCGGGGCTTTTTTGCCTAATATTGCTATAGTAAAAACATGGCCGCCAGGGAGCAGGGCTATTTGGCCTTATATGGCTATAGTGAAAACTTGAAAAATCTCTTGTTAAGCAGGAAGCTTTAGAGTAAGATTTTAGAAAACCCTTGGTCAATTGTGATTTTTTTTGTAACAAAAATTGGTAAATACTTAAATGAGTGAGTCGGGGATATAATGGTTATCCATTTGTTTTACATGTCTTTTGAAACTTGGAAATTAAATATAATATTCACATGTATGTCTCATGATTTATGTTTATAGACAACTAAAATGGCATTTAATTTTAACGGATGCGTCATTTATTATTTTACCCGAAGTTGTAATATTTATAAACAATGCATAGTTTATAAATCACACATCTATGCAAAGGCAAATGTTTGAACAGTTTTATGTACCCAAACAAATTCAGTGCCTTCAGCGCTTTGATTTTTCCTTTTTATTGCAGGGTACCACATTTAATTTAATTGTTCGGGCTGAAGATAGCGGAACTACACCTTTACATGCCAATGTGTCGGTGGCCCTAAAAGTGGTAGCTGATCAAAATGAACTTCCACCAAAATTCGTGACAGCTACTTACACATTATCAGTGAACGAGTCACTCTCTATCGGGTCAATCATCATGAGTTTAAGCGCAGATTCGCAGAATTCACAAAGTACATCGTTGAGTTTTGTTGTTCCTGGAGACACCATATTTGATGCAGTAGCTGTTTTGAGCTCAGGTGATATACAGGTTGCACAACTGAAGAACAAAGATTACTTGGATTATGAAACAACAACGACATATACTGTCATAGTTAGAGCTATTGTAAGTACTTTAACCCTCATATAGACGCTTTCTGGCGCCTCTGCAGCAGACAGCTTTTTAAAAACATAGTGACAAAAGAAGAATTTGCTCAAAACAAGCAATTTCTCCTTTTGCCACAAGGTTTTCCACTTTTAATCCAGCAGACAACTTTGAAAATGTCTATGCAGAAATATATAAAATCCCTACCAATGAAAGAATAACTATCATTATGAGCATATTCATCTTTTGTTTAAATGTTTTCAAAAGACATCTGCTGTAGAGGCTTCAATTTGCTTTTATATCAGGGAAAGGGACAGGTTTACCCTAATATAGACGCTCTCTGACACCTCTGCAGCAGACAATTTTTGAAAACATTTTGACAAATGGAGAAATAGCTGAAAATTAGCAATTTCTCGCTTAGTCACAATGTTTTCAACTCTGTTCAAAAATCTTACTTTCAGTTACAGATATTTTCTATACTTTGAAAATAGTTGGGCACTCAGAAGATTTTACTTGTGTGAAGATAAAAATTACTTTAAAATCATCCATGAAATTAAAAATGTAAGTAAACTGTTTGTTTATTATCATGTCACCCCTTTTGAAAGGGCCAGCCATTTCTGAATTATGAGACACCTTTGTCCGGGACACATTTATACTTCCCGAGTCCTATCTTTGTGCTAGGCACCCGGTACCATTATTTAACTAGCCGTCGGCTAACCAAAAAGCTATTCAGAGTGAACTGTCGCGGTTAATTTTTGGATGGCTTAACAACTTATTTTGAAAACCCGGGTTTAGGGGCAATTTTGACCCCTTTGTAAACAGAACGAGCAATGACACGCTACCAAGAAAAATAATTTAATGCTTGTAAAGACTTTATGGCGAGGTGATTAACCATGGTAAAAAAATACCAATTTTAGTTACAACCGTTTCACGCCAAGCCCTCTAGTCTAGGCTATCAGGGTCAAAAATTTCAAAGAAAAAAACAAACAGATTATTTATTTCTTCAGAATACCAAGTCTGTGTTTACAGACCAAACGGTGACAATCAATGTTATCGACACAAACGACAAGGTCCCAGAATTTCCTGGACGAAGCCCGGCCACTAACTGGTTGGATCTTCAGCTACCTGAGAATGACTACTCAAATGTACCAGCCCCTGGGTTCTTTGTTGGAAAAATAATTGCTAGTGACGCTGATGGAACTTCACCAAACAACAAGGTAATTGTGTGATTGAGATAATGGACACATTTAAACCCATTCCCACATACAACAAATCTTCAGCAGACAACTGTGTCCATTAAATGCCAAACTGTAGAAAATCTCTACAAATAAAAGTATAATTACTGAAATAAGTTGAAAACATTGTGGCGTCTGCTGAAAATACTTCAAACCACATCTGCAAGTAGTAAAGGCTTAAAATTTACACAGTTTGAGACCACCTTGCCGGCTTGGAGAGCTAACATGAACAACGAGCTATTATGAACGTTTTATAATACTTTCCCTTGCCTTTCGGTTTAGCCCTTTCCATCATACAACAAATCTGCAGCAGACGACTTTGAACATATTTTGTCAAAAAATAGAAAATCGCTATAATTGAATGGATAACCTATGACTCAAAGTGGAAAACATTGTGGCAAAAGGAGAAATTGCTCATTTTGAGCAATTTCTTCTTTTGTCACTATGTTTTCAGAAAGCCGTCTGCTGCAGAGGCGTCAGAAAGCGTCTATATGAGGGAAAGGGTTAATTTTGGTAGATATTTTCATCGGAGGAGGCTAAAATGCACATCATTTCACCCTTTCCCACTTAAAAGTCAGCAGCAGACAACTTTGGAAACATTTTGTCAATTTTTTTGGAAAATATTAATGAATGAAAGGACAATTATTGAATAAAGTTGAAAACTTTCTGGCAAAAGTAGAAATTGCTCATCATTTGAAATTTCTCCATTTGCCACAATGTTTTCAAAAGTAGTCTGCTGCAGAAGCACAGAAAGCATCTGTATGTGGGAAAGCTCAAAGGAAATCTTTACGTATATACACACACACAGTCCAACCTTTGTTTAAAGACCACCCATGGGAAGAGAATTATATGGTCTTTGTTCACAGGTGGTCTTTAATTACAGGGTAATTTATGCAGAAAATGAGTAATTCTGAAATTAAAAGTGTGGTTGCTGTAGACAGGGAATTGCTTAACAAAGGTGGTCTTTAGCAAAGGTTGGATATTATTAATATTAATATTAATTAGCTATTCTTGTTCCTATTGTTGAATTAACCCTTTCCCACATACAACAAATCATCAGCAGACGACTTTGAAAGAATTGGAAACTCCATTTAAATGAAAGCACAATAATTGAATCGAGTTGAAAACATGGTGACAAACGCAGAAATTGCTTGTTTTTCTTCTTTTGTTGTCATGTTTTCAAAAAGCCGTTTGCTGCAGAGGCGTCAGAAAGCGTCTATATGAGGGAAAGGGTTTTAATGAAATGTTTTGTCTTCCATTTCAGATAATTCAATATAATTTAATTCAACAAGGTGCCGATAGTAGCCAGTTTTCAATCAATAATGTGACTGGAGAGTTATTTACCACAGGGATTTTTGACAGGGAGGACCCCAATGGGTTTATAAAGACTTTGTTTGTGGAAGCAGTCGACGGCGCAGTTTCCTCTTTGACAAACAATGGACAACCTAACACAGGTAAGTGCCATTAACCCTTTCCTACATTCAACAATTCTGCAGCAGACGACTTTGAACATATTTTGTCAAAAAATAGAAAATCTGTATAATTGAATGGATAACCTATGAAAAAGTGGAAAACATTGTGGCAAAAGAAAAAATTGCTCGTTTTGAGCAATTTCTTCTTTTGTCGCTTATGTTTTCAAAAAGCCGTCTGCTGCAGAGGCGTCAAAAAGCGTCTTCATGAGGAAAAGGGTTTACCCTTTCCCACATTCAACAATTCTGCAGCAGACATCTTTGAACACGTTCATTCAAGAATATGGAAACTCTCTATAAATGAAAGAACAATTATTGTATGAAGTTGAAAACATTGTGACAATTTAAAGGCAGAAATCGCTCATTATGAAAGCTTTCGAAAGTTATCTGCTGTAGATAAGTCAGTAAGCGTCTACATGTGAGAAAGTGTTAAAGGGTTAAACTCTTCCAACCTGCAGACACCTTCTGAGGCATCTGCAGCAGATTCCTTTTGGGTTTTTTTACTTTCAGTTGTAGAGCTGTTGCATATGTTTGTGTAGATGTTTTTCAAAATTCTCTCTTGCATATGTTTGTGTAGATGTTTTTCAAATTTCTCTGCTGCATCTTTGTTGTAAGTGGGAAAGGGTTAAGCAAAACTGGCATTAATGAAACAAGTTTTTTTAGTTTTTTATAGAAATAGTTCATTCAATTTTAGTTTCATTTTGATTGTCATTGTAATAACAGTTGCCAGTCTTGTATAAAATCTAAAAATAGCATTTGACTATAAATGCTATTCTTAGATTTTAAACGCGACTGGCACTTTGATTTTAATGTTTATTGTAAATCTGGCAACCTAGTATGGTTAACAGTACTTTTAAGCACTAAGTATCATTTTGATTTATTTATTTAACCATTTCCCTCATATGACAATTCTGCAGCAGACAAGTTTGAACATATTTTGTCAAGAAATAGAAAAAAAATCTATAATTGAATGGATAACCTATGACCAAAGGTGGTAAACATTGGGCATATCCTATTTAGTAGAGTGGAGTCATGGGCTGGAGTCACAGTGGAGTGGAGTGGAGTCATGGAGTCACATTTTTTCTTCTTTTTATTTTATTTATTTTAATAATTTTCTCCACTTATATAATATAACAGTCATAGTACTGCCATTGTAGGCCTAGTTAAAAAAATAATTGAAAATTTTACCATGGATATTTTTGCTAGCGAACATTACTTTACAGAATAAACAATATATACAAGTACTTATGTTGGTGCAATAAAGCAATATTGTAATAAAAGGTCTGACTACCTTATATTTTGTTTGTAATTAAAAGTTCAAAAAGGTAAACCAAAGAGATATAACATGTTAAAACTCACTGTGCCCGTTGAAATAACTGTTCTAATTTAACCCTCCAAGAGAGTATTTAATGTCCTAAGATAATGAGGCATTGATGACATGTTAGATCTGCCATCCAGTTTAACTCCCAATGGGATTCATTATCTCCCATAAAGTAACATAAAGATGACTAGGCTTCAGCCAACAGGTACAAGTAAATGTAAAATGTATGAAACTTAAAGTAAGTGGTATCTACTCCTCATTTATACTTCCAGTTTGCAAAAGTAAGTATCAAATAATAAATTTGATTTCCACTCCAAAACTCCAATCCACGATTCCACTCCAAAACTAGACTCCATGACTCCACTCCAAGACTCCACTCCACTCCACAACTCCACTCTACTAAAAAGGATATGCCTAAACATTGTGGCAAAACGAAAAAAGGCTCGTTTGAGGAATTTCCTCTTTTGTCACTATGTTTTCAACATGCCGTCTGCTGCAGATGTATCAAAAAGGAAAGGGTTAAATTCTATGTGGGAAGGTCACTAGTATGTTTCATGGCCCAACCGTTTGTGGAGGGTGTTTACCCTTTCCAAAATACAACAAACTGCAGAAACATCTAGGCAAAATAAATGGAAAATCTCTATACATGAAAGAATAATTATTGAATAGAGTTGAAAACATTGTGACAGATGGAAAAATTGAACATTATGTGCAATTTCTTCTTTTGCAATTTTTTTTATCTAAAGTCGTCTACTGCAGAGGCATCAGAAAGTTTCTGTTTATGTCCCCACCTTTTGTGGAGTTTTTTTTTTAAACCCTTTCCTATGCATTTTGACACTTCTGCAGCAGATTACTTTTGAAAACATTGTGACAAGAGGAATACTTTTGCCTGCAGATTTCCTGTATGTTGGAAAGGGTTAAGTCTGTGTGGGAAGACCAATAGTTTCCTGTGGCATACTGTTAAATCAAGGCACAACATGTAATAGAAATTATGGCCTTGATATAATATATACAAATTGTACTGTTGAAAAACGCCATTAATTAACCCTTTCCCTCATATAGACGCTTTCTGACGCCTCTGCAGCAGACGGCTTTTTGAAAACATAGTGACAGAAGAAGAAATTGCTCAAAACGAGCAATTTCTCCTTTTGTCACAATGTTTTCCACTTTTAGTCATAGGTTATCCATTTAATTATAGAGATTTTCGATGATTTTCTGACAAAATATGTTCAAAGTCGTCTGCTGCCGAATTGTCATATGAGGGAAAGGGTTAAAGCCAAATCAATTGATCCGAAAGTATATGTTAAACCTTTCCCACATTCAATAAATTTGCAGCAGACGACTTTGAAAACATATAGACAAATACTTGGAAAAGCTCTATAAATGTTGGTATAATTACTGAAAAGAGTTAAAAACATTGTGACAAAAGAAGAAATTGCTCGTGCAGAGGCACCATATAGCATCTGTATGTGGGAAAGGGTAAATCAAAAATATAAAGAATATATGAGCCATTGCATGAGAAAAAGTGCAAGTTGGACTTTCTAAACAGTGAAGGTCATGATCTTCTTGACCACCTGCTCTGTCTTATCAGAATCTACACAAGTTGGCTGAATCTTCTAACAACCTTGTGTAAGTAATCAGTGAACAGTGTAGATCTAGATCTGTAATGTTCACACAAACCAGCTTCTACCCTTTCTCATGCACTGACTCGTATACAAAATATTGTGAAAAACTATTAAAGATTGCTCATCTTGATAATTTCTCCTTTTACCACAATGTTTTAAAAAAAACCACTGCTGCTATTAGGGGACTGAAGTCTGAGTCCTGTCTGAGAGAGAAAAGGAGTTTTGTTCTTATTTCACTCCTGATGCCAATGCATTTCATGGTTTTGTATAGAATTCAAATTTCAATTCCTACATTTTCTAATTGGGAAAGTTGATAGAAACAAAGCATAATGGACAGAGGACTAGATATTATCCCCAAAACCGATAATTAACGGTTTGAACTCGGTGGAATGGTTTCAATCTTAAAACTAGTAATTAAATCGGTCCAGGAATTTTTATACATTAGAACTAATATAAAATCGGTCCAGGAATTTCTATAAAACCTAACTATATAACACCTCCGCTACAGGTCACTTTGTAAACAGAGTCGCTTGTACACCTTCGAGATAGTCACTTACTGTGACGTAAACACGTAAATTAAGTTTGACAATCGTGTTAACTGATAGATAATGCCAATAAGTCAGTGATGAATGGATGACGGAATTACCCGAGAAAATCCCATTGAATGCATGCGGTAATAATGTCATGCATCTGATTGGCTGTTGGGGTTATTAGGGTTATTATTATTCAATTGAATATTTAAAACATAGGGTTTTAGTGTCAAATAAGGATTTTCTGACGCCTCTGCAGCAGAAGACTTTTGAAAACATTGTGACAAAAGAGCAATTTCCCCTTTTGCAAGAGCTTATTTCAATAAGCATACTATCATCTATTATGGAGAATTTCTATATTCAAACTTGATAATTTCAAAATGGTCTGCTGCAAATTTATTGTATTTCAGAAAGGGCTAAAGCTCTAAAGTGATCTATTTTTTGCAGGTCGAGTACAGGTGAAGATTACAATAACAGATGTAAATGACAATGCTCCTGTCTTCGAAAAAACATTCTATCAATTCTCGGCTTCAGAAGATTTGCGTCCCAATGTGAATGTAGAAGGAGCAATAGTTGCAGCTGTTGACCCAGATTCAGGTAACATTTTCTACATTCCCTTTCTGACGCCTCTGCAGAAGAAGACTTTTGAAGACGTTTCAAGCAATTTATCCTTTTGCCACAAGGTTTTCAACTTTTACACTCATTAACCATTTTCCTCATACGACAATTCTGCAGCAGACGACTTTGAACATGTTTTGTCAACACATAGGTTATATTTTATAACCTATGACAAAAAGTGGAAAACATTGTGGCAAAAGGAGAAATTGCACGTTTTGTGCAATTTCTTCTTTTGTCACTATGTTTTCAAAAAGCCGTCTGCTGCAGAGGTGTCAGAAAGCGTCTATATAAGGGAAAGGGTTAAGCCTACATGTTTAGAGAATAAACGTGTTTTTCCCTAGATGTTTTCAAAGTCGTCTGCTGCAGATTTGTTGTATGTTGGAAAGTTTAAAGAGAGCTTTCCCAAGTTTATATAATTGATAACCTAAAGTGAATTTGTTTACACTTGAGCAGTTTGAGAAAATGCGAGGAAATATTACATTGGGAAAATCAGATGTATTTCTTTAAATTAAAATAAAAGTAAGGTTTAATGCAACATTTGTAGACGTTGTGAAAAAAGGCAAAAACTGTTTGTTTTCGAGCCATTTTTAGCTTGACTTTTGAAGAAACGAAAGCTATTGTCATGACCCTGGCGGCAGTGGCGGCGGCATGGTCGTCCGGTTAAGGTTTTTTGTTTAGCTCAGCTTTTTCTCTTCTGTTTTCTATCAGTCGGGAGTCTGTGCCGTAAGCGGTGCTCTTGAAGTTTGTGTACGTAGTCAGATCCTTGTCAGGAGAAACGATATTATTATTTAATATTATTTTAAGAAAAAATTAGAATGATTTGTAACATATGACATCCTGTCACACTATTTGAGCTATGTTATTGAAAAAAAAACCTCGACCTACAGTGGTTTCAATAATCATACTTTCATTGATAGAAATTACCTATATTTTTGCCGAGATATTTTTAAAAACGTCTGCTGCAGATTTGTTGTAATGACAAATATTGAAAATCTCTATAAATTGAAGTTAAATCATTCAAAGTTGAAAACATTGTGGCAAAAGGAAAAATTGCTTGTATGAACGACATCATTACAGTGAACTCTGTTTTATTATGCCCCCTTCGAAGAAGAGGGGTACATGTATATTGCTTTGCACATGTCGGTCGGTTGGTTGGTCGGTCAATCCTTCGGTCCGTCTGTAGACCAAAGCTTGTCCAAGTGATAATTCAACAATGCCTGGACCTATAGTCCTCAAACGTGACTTGGATATTGGGCCTGACCTGTAGATGAACCATATTTATTTTGAGGTCATTGGGTCAAAGGTCAAGGTCACAGTGATATCAAGAATTCGAATTCCTGATATCAGAAAATGAAGATATGATATCAGAAAATGTATTTCTTGATATCAAAAGTGTCAGGGTTTTTTTATATCAAAAATTCGATTTCTTGATATCAGAAATTCCATTTATTGATATCAGAAAAATCATTTTTTGATGTCAAGAAATCCATTTTCTGATAACAAATAATCTATTTTCTGATATCAAAAAATACTGATGATTTTCTGATATCAAGAAATACATTTTCTGATATCAAATATTCATTTTCTGTTATCAGGAATTCGAATTCTTGATATCAGAAAATCATCTGATAAGGAAAAATAGAGCATATTTCTTGATATTTTTTGATATCAGGATTTCGATTTTTTGATATCAGAAAATCATTTTTTGATATCAGGAAATCAATTTCATGATATCAGAAAATATTCATTATTATAAATATATCGAATTCCTGATATCAAAAAATAGATTTTCTGATAACAAAAAATTAATTTTTGATATCAGAAAATCTATTTTTTGATATCAGAAAATCTATTTTTTGATATCAGAAAATACTCTTTATTTCTTGATATCAAGAAATCCATTTTCTATAAAAAAAATAAGGAATAAATAGTAAAACGGCGCCTCATTGTGTTATTATAGTGTAGTTTATGATTTAAAACATTACAATGAACTCTGTTTTATTATGTAGTATTTTATGTTTTAGAACATTACAGTGAACTCTGTTTTAACGTGCAGTATTTTATGATTCAAGAAACTTATTCTCTGACTCATATTCTCCTTTTTCATAGATGCTGTCCTGTCATACAGTATAACAACATTTCCAGCACCACCTTTCCAAGTACAATCGGCTACTGGTCAAATTAAAGTTTCTGCTACACTGGATTATGATTCAGGAGTAAATGTAAGCAAGCCTCTTGTACTGAAGGTCCTAAATTCAAATTTGGTTCTGTCTTTGGGATTTTTCCACCCCAATGTCGCATGTACTTGTTTAGTCTCCAGGAGAAAGACTGAATGATTGATTGATTAATTGGGGTTTAAAACAATTTTAAACAGCTGCAGCAAGTAAACCTACTCATGTGTTTCAAGGCTTTCTCACACCAGTACCCAACACAACAGTTTTTTCAAGCAATTGGCTTCATTTTCACATAGGTTGTTAGTCCATTGGCGGAAGAAGAAAGACACTTGTCACATTGACTTTTGTCACAGGTCAGAAAGAATGTTGGCCAATCTGGGGCTCAAACTCACAACACTTGATTGTATGTGGGAAATGGTTAAATTTTCTATTTTTTTGAAAATTCAAAAGAATCATCTGGGCAAGATGGTTCTTCTGAGTACCCACTTCATATATTTGGGGTTCAGGTATGAATTTATAAACCTGAAATATGCCTCTTTTCTAGATATCTGCAACGGTAAAGTTTTTTTATAATTGATGGAAACGAAAATCAGATGGTCTATGTCATGGAAAAGGTTTGTAAAACTTTACAACAAGCTTCATTCCACTTCAGTGGGCGAGTTGATGTTTACACCTATTAGAAGGAACAAAGGGTAATTGTGGTTAGCAGATTTTACAAACTTGAATAAATTAGTGTAGTGATATCCAAATAATTGTGTACACTTAAATATGATATTTACACATTAAGAGACTAGTAACATTTTATTTGGTTACCTAGAATAAGTGGAATTTATTTTACTTATTTGACTTTTGCTTATGTATTTTTTTTTTTTTTCAGACATACAATTTTGTTGTTAGGGTGTATGACACAAAATTTGAAAGCTTTACCAATGTTACAGTTGACATTACGGATGTGAACGATAACCCGCCAGTAATAAGCGATCGAGAATTTGATAATTTTAGAGAAAATGACACATCTGTTGTTGGAGTGATACTAACTGTAAGTTACAACTAAACCCTTTCCCATTTACAGATGCATTTTGACGTGTATGCAGCAGATGACTTTTGAAAACATTGTGACAAAAGGAGAAACTGCTCATTATGAGCAATGTCTCCTTTTGCCACAATGTTTTCAACTCTCTTCAATAACTATACTTTCATTTAAAGAGACTTTCCATATTTTTGGCAAGATGTTTTCTAAGTTGACTGCTGCACATTTTCTACAAGTGGGAAAGGGTTAAATTATCCCATCATAGTGTATGTATGCTCCTATTTAATCCTTTGCAACATACAATAAATCTACAGCAGACAACTTTGAAAACATCTTTATTATAATATAGTGTTGAAAACATTGTCGCAAAAGGAAAGAAATTGCTCATTTTGTTACAAGAATGCCTTCAGTAATTGTCTGCTGCAGATGTTTCAAAATGTGCTGAAAAGAGGTAAAGGTAATTTATTATTTTGAAATAAATTGTGAAAGTGCATTGTGAAATGTAGCCATTCTTTAAAAAGCTGTTTTTGACAAAAATTACAGTATTGACAGGTGTGATTGAACTGGTGATAATACCCCTGCAAACAACGTATGTCAGGATTATACTAAAATAAACAAACAAATGGTGACAGGGTCTTCCTGGAAATTCCACACAGAGTTTGTCAGGGTCATACTGGAATTACTACACAAAGTTTGTCAAGGTCATACTGGAATTACCACACAAAATTTGTCAAGGTTATACAGTACTGGAATTACCACTCAAAGTTTGTCAAGGTCATGCTGGAATTACCAAATAAAGTTTGTAAATTTCCAATCTCTCATTTCATGACATCTACTTTACCACAGGGAAAATTCCATTTAAACTTTACAGAAACAAACCTGGCATAGTCCTCTACCAAACAAAGCTTAAAGACACTGATCCATGCAGATCTGTGATTGCCATTGCAACAGAAAGAATAGTCTTTAGGAATCTTCTCCTTTGAAACCAAACCATCCCTTAAGGTTGTCAACTGTGTAACAAATTCATGGTTATCAAAGCAGGTGACTAAACAGAAAGTTGTCAACTTTACATGAAAAATGATGAATCCGCTCTGGCCGAGTGTGTAGCATCTGGGATTTGGATTGCGGCGGACACAGGGGAGTGCCCTTTGGTAAGGCACATTTCCTAGCCTAGTACTGGCGTGTTTACCAAGGGATCATGAATAAGTGAACTGTTGCCGTGATATAACTGAAATAATGGGGAAATAATGGGGAAAACCCCAATAAATAAAACAAATTAGAAATTACATGAATAGTGTATCATTTGCTTCCACAGGTCATCCCAACAGATATAGATAATGATGGAAACAACTTTTTTTACTACAAATTGTTGTTTACTGACCCCAATGATGCCCAATATTTCACAATCGACGGGAGTGGTAAAACTTCCAGTTTGAGCATTGTTAAACCTCTCGACAGAGACCTGCCTAATGGTAAAAGTGAATTTTTAATTACGATAGAAGTAGCCGATGGCCAGCCCGGTAACAACGAACTGTATGGTTATGCTACCGTCACTGTGAGACCCATTGATATCAATGATAACGCTCCACACTTGGTCACACTATTGATGACAGTTCCTGAAAATAAAGAACCTGGTAAGTATCAACCCAATCTCATTAACCCCCCTTTCCCACATACAAGAAATCTGCAGCAGACGTCTTTGAAAACATTCTGGTCAAAATGTGGAATATCTTGATAAACGAAAGATTAAAAAGAGTTGAAAACATTGTGGAAAAAGGAGAAAATGCTCCTCATGAGCAATTTCTCCTTTTGTCACAATGTTTTCAAAACGTCATCTGCTGCAGAGGCATCAGAAAATGTCTACATGTGGCAGAGAGGGTTAATTTAAACCAGAAATATCTTCGCTGCCTCAACAAGTGTTCTGAGTGTATATTAACCACTTTGATAGCAGAACTGAGCTTTGGTTGTATCGTGAGATTTCATTGGACAGAAATAAAGGCACTTTCTTACGAATATTTAAATGTATGGAGTCAATTCAAGACAACTTTTATGTAGTCTAATCTGATCCAATATACATACAGCGAAATAGTTTGGTCTGATTTTAATGAATTTGACTAAGTATCAACCCACAAACATAATATGGGCCTCATCGCGGGAAACCATACCTTCACAACATTGAGATCAGCCTGAATCAGAATCTTCGTTACCATTAAGTCCTTCAAACATTGTCATGGTCGGGAAGACAAGTGTTGCAGTGGCAGAATGTCAAAAGGACCTGGGTCTGAATCCCGTGATTAGCGGGTTAAGTCTTTGGCATTTATCCAGAAAAATACATGAGTACTGGTTAACTCTCCAGGAATCAGCCATTGAGTGTGAGTTTATCTCTATCCCACCTGCAGACGCATTTTGATGCAAAAGCGGCAGACGAATTTTGAAAACATTGTGGCCAAAGGTGAAATTGCTCATCATGAGCAATTTCAACTCTGGCCACAATGTTTTCAACTTTATTCAACAATTAAGCTATATTTTGTGGTTTTTTACAGGTTGTTGTCACTATGATTTCATAGTCGTCTGCTGCAGATTTGTTGTATGTGGGAAAGGGTTAAACTAAAAGTCTCTTGTTTATAATTATGACCAGAAATGAAGTACATAGTAGTCAGTTTAATTGCAATAGGAATACATTGGGGAAGACTTATGAAAGATTATGGCAAAAGTAGAATTTGATCAAGATGAAAATTATTGAAAAACTAATATTTCAGCAGGCTGTAAAACTTTTTTAAAAAATAATTTTTCTGCAGATGTATCATGAGTTTATTTAATAATTTTCAGGTTATTTACTGCAGATGTATCAGAAGCTATCTGAATACCCTTTTCCCACATATAGATGCTTTCTGACACCTCTGCAGCAAATTACTTTTGAACACATTGTGACAAAATGGAGAAATTGCTCAAAACATGCAATTTCTCCTTTTTACCACAATGCTTTCAACTAGTTTTCAGTAATTATCCCTTCAATTATAGAGTTTCTATACATTTTTTTGCCTAGATGTTTTCAAAGTCGTCTTCGGCAAATTTGGTCTATGATGTGGGAAAGTGTTAAGCACTTCCTTTTGTACAAAGATATTGAAAAAAAAATATTTTATAATTTTCAGGTTTTTTAATAGATAAAGTTCAGTTTATGGATTATGAAGCTGGAGTTAACCAACAATTCACGGTACGCATACTATCTCAAGTGCCGCAGGCTGTTTTTGCTCTAGACGAAACTACACTCTACCTGAACACGACAGCAGCACTGGACAGGGAATCAGTCGACACTTACACCATCATATTGGAAGCTGTAGATAAAGGAGTACCATCTCTCACAGGAACAGGAACATTGACCGTCAGCGTGTTGGACGAAAATGATAACGCGCCCTATTTTCTCGTGGATCAATATTCATTTCACTTCTCAGAAAATCAGGAGTCAGGTAAATATTCCTTGTTAACGCGCCTTTCACACATACAACAATTCTGCGGCAGACAACTTTGGAAACATCTAGGCAAAAATATGAAAACTTTCTATAAACATTGTTGCAAAAAGAAAAACTATGAATTTTGGAAGAGTTAAATGAAAAATATGGAAGTAATTCAGTTAACCTAGTTCCAGATTTGACATATTTAAAGACTTATAAACATCTAGGCAAAAATATTGGAAATTTTATTTCTGAATGGACTTGAAAACATTGTTGCAAATATGAACAATTGCTTATTTTGCCACAATGTTTCCATAATTTGTCAGTGTCAGAAGTGTTCAAAATGTGTCTAAATGTGGGAAAATGTGCCTATATGTGTGAAAATGTGCCTATATGTGTGAAAATGTGTCTAGATGTGGGGAAAATGTGTCTATATGTGGGGAAAATGTGTCTATATGTGCGAAAATGTGTCTAGATGTGGGGAGATGTGTCTAGATGTGGACAAATGTGTCTAGATGTGGGAAAATGTGTCTAGATGTGGGAAAATGTGTCTTAATGTGGGAAAATGTGTCTATATGTGTGAAAATGTGCCTATATGTGTGAAAATGTGTCTAGATGTGGGGAAAATGTGTCTATATGTGGGGAAAATGTGTCTATATGTGCGAAAATGTGTCTAGATGTGGGAAAATGTGTCTAGATGTGCGAAAATGTGTCTTAATGTGGGAAAATGTGTCTATATGTGTGAAAATGTGCCTATATGTGTCTAGATGTGGGAAAATGTGTCTAGATGTGGGGAAAATGTGTCTTAATGTGGGAAAATGTGCCTATATGTGTGAAAATGTGTCTAGATGTGGGAAAATGTGTCTAGATGTGCGAAAATGTGGGAAAATGTGTGAAAATGTGCCTATATGTGTGAAAATGTGTCTAGATGTGGGGAAAATGTGTCTATATGTGGGGAAAATGTGTCTATATGTGCACAAATGTGTCTAGATGTGGGAAAATGTGTCTAGATGTGGGAAAATGTGTCTAAATGTGGGAAAATGTGTCTAGATGTGGGGAAATGTGTCTATAAGTGTGAAAATGTGTCTAAATGTGGGAAAATGTGTCTAGATGTGGGAAAATGTGTCTAGATGTGGGGAAATGTGTCTATAAGTGTGAAAATGTGTCTAAATGTGGGAAAATGTGTCTAGATGTGGGGAAATGTGTCTAGATGTGGACAAATGTGTCTAGATCTGGGAAAATGTGTCTAGATCTGGGAAATGTGTCTATATGTGTGACAATGTGTCTAGATGTGGGAAAATGTGTCTAGATGTGCGAAAATGTGTCTTAATGTGGGAAAATGTGTCTATAATTGTGAAAATGTGCCTATATGTGTGAAAATGTGTCTAGATGTGGGGAAAATGTGTCTATATGTGGGGGAAATGTGTCTATATGTGCGAAAATGTGTCTAGATGTGGGGAAATGTGTCTAGATGTGGACAAATGTGTCTAGATCTGGGAAAATGTGGGGGAAATGTGTCTAGATGTGGGAAAATGTGTCTCGATGTGGGAAAAATGTGTCTAAATGTGGGAAAATGTGTCTAGATGTGGGAAAATGTGTCTAAATGTGGGAAAATGTGTCTAGATGTAAGAAAATGTGTCTAGATGTGGGAAAATGTGTCTAGATGTGGGAAAATGTGTCTAAATGTGGGAAAATGTGTCTAGATGTGGAGAAATGTGTATATATGTGTGAAAATGTGTCTAAATGTGGGAAAATGTGTCTAGATGTGGGGAAATGTGTCTAGATGTGAACAAATGTGTCTAGATCTGGGAAAATGTGTCTAGATGTGGACAAATGTGTCTAGATCTGGGAAAATGTGTCTAGATGTGGGGAAAATGTGTCTAAATGTGGGAAAATGTGTCTAGATGTGGGAAAATGTGTCTAAATGTGGGGAAATGTGTCTAAATGTAAGAAAATGTGTCTTAATGTGGGAAAATGTGTCTAGATGTAAGAAAATGTTTCTAAATGTGGGAAAATGTGTCTAGATGTGGGAAAATGTGTCTACATGTGGGAAAATGATATGTTTTGAAATAATGACCTGTAGTTTTTTGAAACCAAAGATGAAAGTAAAGTCAAACCTGTGTTATAGCGGTTCCCTGTCTATAGCAACCACACTTTGAATTTCCCAATTATGCATTTTACCTGCAACTACATTAAGAGTCCATATCTCGGTAACTACTTTATGAATTGCATTGAAACTTTATTCAACCCTTCCCAACCCATCACACCTATGTAAACATTTGAGTGAGATAATCCAATCCTGCATATAATGCAAATTATGGCCCCTTTTAATAACATAGAAATTCTGGTTAAAGTTTTGCGTGCAACTACATTAAGAGTCCATATCGCAGTAACCACTTAACGAAACCTATTGTAATATCCATTTCAGGCGAAATTGCAAGAATTAAGGCGTTTGACAATGATACAGGAATTAATGCAGATATTACCTACTCAATTGATGACATCGATAACATATACTTTAGAATGGACCAGGACACTGAGAGAGATGAAGGGGTGTTAGTCATATTCAAGGTAATTTACTATTTCAACCTATTACTTGCCAGTATGAATGCTTTGGCATTTAGTATGTTATTATCCTATGTACATAATTATCCCATGAATGTTATTATCCCATGCATGTTTTCATCCCTTGCATATTACTATTACATGTATGTTATTATCCCATGAATGTTATTATTCCATGCATGTTATTATCCCATGCATATTACTATTACATGTATGTTATTATCCCCCGCCTATGAAATAGGGAGGGGGATATTGAAATGACGTTGTCCGTCCGTCTGTCCGTCCTTCCGTCCTTCCTTCCGTCCTTCCTTCCGTCCTTCCTTCCGTCCTTCCTTCCGTCCTTCCTTCCGTCCTTCCTTCCGTCCTTCCGTCCGTCCGTCCGTCACCTGCATTTTCTCAGTAACTAGCTGGTAGAATTTCATGAAACTTAAAATAAATATGAACCACTATACTGGGATGATGCCCGTCCAATTTTGTTTTTGATTAGTCAATTTTCCTTTGAGTTATTGCCCTTGATTTTTTGAAAAATCTACGTTTTCAGCCATTTCTCAGTAACTAGCTGGTAGAATTTCATGAAACTTAAAATAAATATGAACCACTATACTGGGATGATGCCTGTTCATTTTTCATTTGGATTAGTCAATTTTTCTTAGAGTTATTTCCCTTGATTTATTAAAAAATAATTGTTCGCAGCCGTTTCTCAGTAACTAGCGGCTAGAATTTGATGAAACTTGAATGTAATATTAACCAACTTCCTGCCATTATTCCCCTCCAACTCTTTTTTGGATTCCTTAATTTTGTTTAGAGTTACTGCCCCTGATTTATTAAAAAATCCACGCCTACAGTTATTTCTCAGTAACTAGCTGCTAGAATTTGATGAAACTTGAATGTGATATGAACCAACATCCTGCAATGAACTTCTGAATAAATATGGTATCAAATCATTTACATTTATTATAACATGATCTATGATCTTCAAACATGGTATGGACATACATCATAGCAAGTTGGTGATGCCTAGAGAGTTTGGAGTCAATAGATCAAAGGTCAAGTTCACTGACCTTCAATACCTCAAAACCTCAAAAAAACTAAAAATGCTCCGATTTCGATGAAATTTGGTTTTCAAATAGATATAGGTGTGGCGAGTTCATTTCTGGTATCGAAATGTTATCCTGCAGCAGCCATTTTTATTTAAAATGGCCACTAAAACCTAAAAATGCTCCGATTTTGATGAAATTTGGTTTTCAAGTAGATAAAGGTGTGGCGAGTTCATTTCCGGTATCGAAATTTTATCCCGCGGCGGCCATCTTTGATTCAAAATGGCTGCCGAAATCTAAAAATGCTCCGATTTTGATGAAATTTGGTTTTTAAGTATATATAGGTTTGGCGAGTTCATTCCCGGTATCAAAATTATATCCCGCGGCAGCCATTTTACATTCAAAATGGCCTCTAAAACCTAAAAATGCTCCGATTTTGATTACATTTGGTTTTCAAGTAGATAAAGGTGTGACGAGTTCATTTCCGGTATTGAAATTTTATCCCGCGGTGGCCATTTTTGATTCAAAATGGCTGCCGAAACCTAAAAATGCTCCGGTTTTGATGAAATTTGGTTTTCAAGTATATATAGGTTTGGCGAGCTCATTCCCGGTATCGAAATTTTATCCTGTGGCGGCCATTTTATATTCCAATTGGCTGCCGAAAACTAAAAATGCTCCGATTTCGATGAAATTTGTTTTTTTCAAGTGGATATAGGTGTGGCGATTTCATTTCCGGTATCGAAATTTTATCCTGTAGCGGCCATTTTGAATTCAAAATGGCCGCCAAAACCTAGAAATGCTCCGATTTTGATGAAATTTGGTTTTCAAGTAGATATAGGTGTGGCGAGTTCATTTTTATCGTCGCACACCACTTTCAATATGGCTGCCAAAAAGGCTGGAAAATTGAATGTTTGCCAGTTTTGGGGATATATATGTGACTTCCATATCTTAGTAACTACTTGATGCATTCCATTGAAACGTTATACAGCCCTTCCCAACCATCACACCTATGAAAATAATCAAGTTAAATAACTCTATCTTGCATATAATGCAAATTATCACCCTTTAAGACATTGTGGTTAATGTTAAGCATGCAACTACATTAGAGTCCATTATCTCAGTAATCAAATAAGCGGTGGAATAGTCGAGCATGCTGTCCTCCGACAGTTCTTGTTCTCCAATTCATGTTAATATCCCATGCATGTTATCATCCCATGCATATTATCATCCCATGCATATTACTATTACCTGCATGTTATCATCCCATGCATATTATCATCCCATGCATGTTATTATCCCATGCATGTTATTATTCCATGCATGTTATTATCCCATGCATGTTATTATCCCATGCATGTTATCATCCCATGCATATTATCATCCCATGCATATTACTATTACCTGCATGTTATTATCCCATGCATGTTATTATCCCATGCATATTATCATCCCATGCATGTTATCATCACATGCATATTATCATCCCATGCATATTACTATTACCTGCATGTTATCATCCCATGCATGTTATTATTCCATGCATGTTATTATTCCATGCATGTTATTATCCCATGCATGTTATCATCCCATGCATATTATCATCCCATGCATATTACTATTACCTGCATGTTATTATCCCATGCATGTTATTATTCCATGCATGTTATTATCCCATGCATGTTATTATCCCATGCATGTTATTATCCCATGAATGTTATTATTCCATGCATATTATTATCCCTTCTTATTATCATACCATGCATATAACTATTACATGCATGTTATTATCTCATGAATGTTTTTCTCCAATTCATGTTATGATACCATGAATGTTATCATCACATGCATATTATCATCCCATGCATGTTATCATCACATGCATATTATCATCCCATGCATATTACTATTACCTGCATGTTATTATCCCATGCATATTATCATCCCATGCATATTACTATTACCTGCATGTTATTATCCCATGCATATTATTATCCCATGCATATTATCATCCCATGCATGTTATTATCCCATGCATATTATCATCCCATGCATATTACTATTACCTGCATGTTATCATCCCATGCATATTATCATCCCATGCATATTACTATTACCTGCATGTTATTATCTCATGCATGCTCTTATCAAATTCATGTTATTATCCCACACACGTAATTTTTCCATACATGTACGTTATTATTTTATCAGATTGTAACCAACAATTTCAACCTTCTGCCACATAATACAAAACAACATGGCAAACTTGTGGAAAATATCTATAAATTAAAGAGTAGTGAATGGAAAAAATTCATTGTGGCAAAAGGAGAAATTGCTTATCGTGAGTAATTTCATCATTTGCCACCATTTGTTCTAAAGTATTCTGCAACAGATGCTTGGAAAGGGTTATATTATATTTACTTAACCCTTTTCCTCATACAGACGCTTTCTGACACATCTGCAGCAGACCGCTTTTTAAAAAACATAGTGACAAAAGAAGAAATTGCTCAATGTTTCCACTTTTAGTCATAGGTTATCCATTTGATTATAGAGATTCTGTATTTTTTGACAAAATATGTTCAAAGTCGTCTGCTGCAGAATTGTTGTATGAGGGTTAAGTTATATTAATGCACATCTTTACACTAAGCTCAGCAAGATGTCAATATTTTTAAATTATATAACTCCTTTTCCTTAAACATATGACTGCAAAACAATTAATTTCTCCTTTATTTGTCACTCAAACCCTATGTTGTTGGTACTCAAAAGAATCGTCTCATTGAGACGATTCTTTTGAGTACCCACAACATTGGGTTTAGTTGAGTCATAAGAGACATATAATTGGGAAAAGCCTAGAGTACTCCTCCTTATATGGTGCTCTGCATGTTGATATGTTGAGAAACATGGCCATCAGGGGCAGGCTGTTTTGTCTTATATGACTATTAGTCATTGATTTTTTTTATCAAAAAAAAGTCGGGGCAATACTGGCCCTCTTGGTTCCCTTGTTATTGAAGATAAGTAACCGATGTGATTATTTCTGGTGTGTTCAATTTATTACAGCCCATTGACTATGATGATCAAAATGAAAATCAGAGGCGTTTTAATCTAACAGCTTACGCTGAAAACATAAATCCCGGTGACAACAAGGAAAATCATGCTGTCACATACATTGAGCTGATTGTAGAGGACTATAATGACGAGACGCCCATTTTCCATCCAGACAAGAAGAATACGACTGTCCCAGAAAATGTTGCAATTGGTACAATGCTTGCACAATTCAATGCCACTGATAGGGATATCCATCCAGAATATAAACGCCTTGAGTAAGTATAATAATAATAATAATAATAATAATACTTTATTTTACGTGGGTACAAGGAATGTAAGTAGGAGGAATTAACCCTTTTCGTGTTCTTGCAATAAGAGCTTCTTTCTTCAGAGTTGGATGTATTGGGAACGAGCTAATAGGTTAACCCTTTCCCTCATATAGACACTTTCTGATGCCTCTGCAGCAGACAGCTTTTTGAAAACATAGTGACAAAAGAAGAAATTGCTCAAAACAAGCAATTTCTCCTTTTGCCACAATGTTTTCCACATTAAGTCATAGGTTATCCATTCAATTATAGATATTTTCTATTTTTTGACAAAATTTGTTCAAAGTCATCTGCTGCAGAATTGTCGTATGAGGGAAATGGTTAAAGAGGGTACAAGGAATGTAAATAGGAGAAATTAACCCTTTTTGTCTTGCAATGAAAGCTTCTTTCTTCAGAGTTGGATGTATTGGGAACAAGCTAAAAGGTTGAAGGCAGCACCCCAATGGGTCAGCCAATATCAAGCTGTAAATAATGGGGTTGTGAGTTCAAATCCCAGCTTGGCCAACATTCTTTTAGGCGTTTGACAAAAGTCAATGTGACAAGAGTCATTCGTCTTTCAACCATGGGATAACAGTAAACAGTTGCTTGGAAAGTATGTTGTGTGAAGTACTGGTGAGAGAAAGCCAGGAAACACGTGAGTAGGTTAACCCTTTCCCTCATACGACAATTCTGCAGCAGACGATTGAACGTATTTTGTCAAAACATAGAGAATTTCCATAATTTAATGGATAACCTATGACAAAAAGTGGAAAACATTGTGGCAAAAGGAGAAATTGCACGTTTTGTGCAATTTCTTCTTTTGTCACTATGTTTTCAAAAAGCTGTCTGCTGCAGAGGCGTCGGAAAGCGTCTATATGAGGGAAAGGGTTAACTGCCTGTTGTAATATGGCTGAATCTTTTTTGGAAATCAATCAATCAATCATTACTGGTTATAGATTTAACAAATTGTGAAACCTTGCTCAATCGCGGATGACTTCTGAGGCATCTGCAGCAGACGACCGTTATAAAAGTTTTGTCAAAGAAAGAAATTGCTCATAAAATACCCACATATACCAAATCTACAACAGACAACTTTGAAAGCATCTAGGTTAAAATAAGGAAAATCTACACAGATGAAATTATGCTTTTTTAACCCTTTCCCACCTGCATACACGTTTTGACGCAACTGCAGCAGACGACTTGTGAAAACATTGTGGCAAAAGAAGAAATGACTCAAAAAAGTAATTCTCCTTTTGCCACAATGTTTTTAACTCTTATTTAATAGTAAACTCTCGTTTATTGAGATTTTTTATGTTTTTGTCAATACGTTTTGAAAGCCCTTTGCTGCAGATTTGTTGTATGTGGGAAGGATTAAAGGAGTTGAAGACATTGTGGCAAAGGGAGAAATTGCTCATGACGAATAATTATGATTAAGGATTGAAATTTTTTGTTATTTTAGTAACTAACAACACATTTTGATAAAAGCTTGCTTATGCGTTTTGTTACTTTTTTGGTGAAATAATATATGACATTAATTTTATCTCATTCGCACAACTGATAACATCCCGTGAAAATTATTTCTCAATGGAAACTTAGGATTTTTCTCACCCGAATTTATTGCTTTAACCCTTTCCCTCATATATCAACCTACAGCAGACGACTTTGAAAGTAAGATTCTCAAAAAATCTCTTTATATTGAAGTTATTATTACTGAAAAAAAGTGGAATATGTTGTGGCCAATGGAAAAAATGGCTTGTTTTGAGCAATTTCTTTTTTGTTACAATGTTTTCAAGAGAAGTCTGTTGCAAAGACATCAGAGAGTGTCTGTATGTGCGAAAGGGTTAAATCTTCATAAATGTAAATTCTGATAAAATGCATAAAAGGTTGATGCTACAAGCTCTTTTGACTTATGAGGTTCATGTACTTTTTATTTAGGTATTTCATTCAGCAAAAGTCTGACCCTTACAATCAGTTTGCCATAGACAGTGATGGCCGTGTGACTGTCAAACACGCCCTGGATAGAGAGACGATTGCGCTTCACTCAGTTATAATCTATGCGATTGATAATCCTGATGGAGCTAACGGTACGTCTGTTTCTGAAACTTTCAACCCTTCCTTGCAGCAGAAGCCTTTTGATAACATTGTGGGAAAAGTAAAAATTGCTCAACATGTTGTCAACTCTAGTGACAAAAATCTGAAAAATCACTGTAAAAAATAGCGTAGTTTAATGAAGTTGAAAACATTGTGGCCAAAGGAGAAATTGCTCATCATGAGCAATTTCACCTTCGGCCACAATGTTTTTAAAAGTCGTCTGCTGCTATTGCTTCAAAATGCATCTGCAGGTGGGAAAGGGTTTAAATAAGATACCATGAAAAATGTGATATGTTATGTCTGAAAGTATGAATTGAGAATTGTTTATGCTTCTCACAATGTTATCAAAATTATGTTGTACAAATAATGTATAATGTTTATAATACTGGACAATTTCTCCTTTTCCCACAAAGTTCACTACTATTTGTTTTTCTAGTTCCATACATTTATTTAGATGTTTTTAAATTTGAAAGACATATGTTTCAAATACTAATATCTGATATGATTTTTAAGTAAAATATATCTGTAAGACTTGATGTGTAATTGAGGTAAAACAATTGTTTGTTTGCTGCAAAAGCGCAAAATGTAACGGTTGTTTTCATCAGTGAATGATTTTTAGGAATCCGCAGTGGTTAGCGTCGGTGAATTGGAACTTGGCATCCCAGGTTCGATCCCCAGTCGCGACGATGTGGTCATGGTGGAATGCTTTAAGGCAAGGCACATATCCTAACCTAGTACTGGATTGTTAACCCAAGGATAAGTGAACTGTAGCCGTAAATGAAACACCAACAAAACAAACAAAAACAAAAAAACGCTTTCCCAGATATAGCAATTCTGCAGCAGACGACTTTAAAAGACATGTATGCAAACATGTGTTGAGTCTCTATATTTGAAAAAAATGATAATTGAATGGAGTTGGAAAAACATTGTGGCAAAATGAGAAGTTGCTAATCATGAGCAATTTTCAAATTTGACGCAATGTTTTTAAAAGTCGTATGCTGCAGAGTCGTCAGAAAGTGTCTGTATGTCTGAAAGGGGAAACATTCCCTCATATAGACGCTTTCCGACGCCTATGCAGCAGACGGCTTTTCAAAAACATGCCAACAAAAGAAAAAATTGCTCAAAACAAGCCATTTCTCTTTTTGTCACCATGTTTTCAACTGTCTTCAATTACTGAACCTCCATTTAAAGGGAGTTTCCAATTTTCTTCATGTATTTTTTCAAAGTCGTCTGCTGCAGATTTGTTGTATGAGGGAAAGGGTTAATAGGCGTAATTTTTTCCAGGATTTCCACAGAAGACTGGGTCAGCTACCCTAACAGTGACCGTAACTGATATTAATGACAACTATCCAAGGTTTAAGGAAGACTACAACTTTAGCCTTATGGAAGGACAACCTTTCGAACCCAGTGAAATCAGTATCTTGTCTGCTGTAGATGATGACATAGCATCCAATGGTCCGCCATTCACTTTTGAACTGATGTGTTCATATTCAAATGCTTCCTCTCAGTGCTCTAAGTTCTCAATTGCTGAAAATACAGGTAAACTTAACCCTTTCCATCATACAGACGCTCTCTGACGCATCTGCATCAGTTGCGGTTAAAAAAACATTGTTGCCATAGGAGAAATTGCTCCTTTTGTCACAATTTTTTCAACTTTATTCAATAATTTCTACTTTCATTTTAGCTCTGAAAGCCAGTCGAGCTTATGTCATGGCGAATTGTCCGCCGTGCATACGTCTGTGCGTCCGTGCATCTGTGTGTGCGTTAACTTTTTCCTTTAAACGACTTCTTCTCCCTAACCACTTGGCCAATTTGTTTGAAACTTCATAAGAAGCATCCTCTCAATGTCCTCTCTTAAATTCCTTCAAATCTCTTTGATCCATCTATAATTCTGGTTTCCATGGCAACCAAAAGAACAAAATAGTGAAAACTTAAAAAATCTTCTTCTCCGAAAGTGTTCAGCCGATTTTCAAATAATTTTGTAGAAATGTTCAATGGGTGACCCTCTATCAGGTTCCTTCAAGCCATGTTGATTGGTAAAAAAAACATGGCCGCCAGAGGGCGGGGCTATTTTGCCTATATGGCTAAAGAGAAAACTTTAAAAATCTTCTTCTCCGAAAGTGTTCAGCCGATTTTCAAATAATTTTGTAGAAATGTTCATTGGGTGACTCTCTATCAGATTCCTTCAAGCCATGTTGATTGGTAAAAAAACATGGCCGCCAAAGGCCGGGGCTAATTTGCCTATATGGCTATAGTGAAAACTTAAAAAATCTTCTTCTCCGAAAGTGTCTGGCTGATATTCAAATAATTTTGTAGAAATGTTCCTAGGCTGACCCTCTATCAGATTCCTTCAAGCCATGTTGATTGGTTGAAAAATATGGCTACCAGGGTGTGGGGCTATTTTGCCTTATATGGCTTTAGTGAAAACTTAAAATATCCTCTCCTCCGAAAGTGTCGGGCCAATTTTCAAATAATTTTGAAGAAACATTCCTTGGGTGACACTCTACACGATTCCTTTAAGCCATGGTGGTTGGTAAAAAACATGGCCACCAGGGGGCAGGGCTGTTTGGAGATTTGATTTTTGCCTTATGGCCGTGGAGCGATACTGGCGCTCTTGGGCCTCTTGTTAAGAAATGTTCCATATGTTTTGCCCAGATTTATTCAAAATTGTCTGCTGCAGATTTGTTGTATGTGGGAAAGGGTTAACTGTGTACTCAAGAGGTGTAAGGGTAAACATTTCCACCAAAAACAAGAAAGAAGGTTACTTTACCCTTTCCCACATACAACAAATCTGCAGCAAAAGGAGAAATTGGTCGTCTGCTACATAGGCGTCAGACTAATTTCATCTCCTCTCTTATTATTAACGTGAAACCTATGTTGTGGGTACTGAAAAGAATCGTCTCACTGAGACGGTTCTTTTGAGTACTCACAACATAGGTTTAGAGGATAAAATAAGGATTTTAGAACATACAAATTGCCCCTTATCTAGACCTCTGATAATGAATGATTGTGACTGCTTCACTTTGTAAGGATGAACTTCTGCTCTGAAAGCGCTTCTCTGATTTTAAGGTAATTCTTGCAGAAATGTTCCTTAGATGACCCTCTACTTAAAATGTTTCAGCAATATTGATTGGTGGAAAAAAAAAAAAAAAAGGGTGCAAAAAGGCAAAAATGAAAAGTGCTTGTCCGATTCCAGCTTGATTCCCAGATGACCTTTAACAAAAGTTGTTGAAGCACTTTGGATTTTTTTAAATAAATAGCAGTGCCAGAACCGACAAAAGAAGTAAAACAACAAAACTTTCAAAGTGCTTGTCTAACCTTGCTAGCAGAAAGGAACCAAAGGAGACACCATAATAGCTCATTCGGTTGCAACACGGGCTGTCAAACCAGGGGTTGTGAGTTTGAATCCCCGCTTGGCCAACATTCTTTCCGTCGTTTGACAAAAGTCACTGTGACATGCTTTATTCTTCTTTCATCCAATGAGCTAACAGTCTATGTGGAAAAGCGTCCAGTTTCTTAAAAAGTATGTTGTGTGGAGTACTGGTGTGAGAAAGCCTGAAAATGCACGAGTAGTTGAACTGGCCACTTTGATATGACTTAAACATCGGTTGTAAACTACGTTAAGCCCTAATCAATCTTGTTTTCTTGCCTAACATTTTTAAAACTATGTACAATGTACCTCCATTTACAGTTGATACTACTAAATTGTTTGTGAGTGGAACGTTCGACAGGGAATTTGAAAAAATTGTTTTGCTACCTTTTGAACTATGTGACCGTGCAGGTCCGGATCGACAATGTGGCATCAGATTTTTGGACATCACCATTTTGGATATCAATGATAACGAACACATGGATGGTGTACAAGATATCATCGTGTATAATTACAAAGGTAGGTTTGATTTGATTTATCAGGCTTTACAAGACATCATCGTGTATAATTACAAAGGTAGGTTTGATTTGTTTTATCGGAGTGTACAAGATACCATCGTGTATAATTACAAATTAGGTTTGCAGTTTTGCTCCATGTTTTTGTTGATATATGTTACCCCGTTTGACATACTATCAATGTATGAAAACCACTTAAATTCAACCTGATATAGTGCTTTCAGAGTGTCCTAATTAGGTGTATCTACTTTATAAAGCTTTAAGTAAACATATGAGACTATCAAAAAGGGGCCAAATTTCATCCTCGTTTTATACTGATACAATGTTGATTAACGTTTCTATATACATATACATATAACTTTGCATGTTTTCGCATCTTTATATTATTTAGTCGGTGCATATGTCGGGGCTAGCGTTGCAGTTGTCATAGTAATTGCTGCTGTTGTTGTTGTCATTGTGGTCGTCATACTTAGAAAGAGGTTTGTTATTTAACTTTTCCTATTTATTTCACATCTAAAATCTACGTTCTATCTAATTTTCATTTATTTTTTTTCTAACTTTTTGACCAGGTTAGCCAGGAGTCAGGTCAGCCAACTAGCTCCGTTTGACCGGCTCTTACCGGTTGGCTGCAACATTTATTTCTGGATATTTCTAGAATCTGCTATATATTCTTCCAAATGCAAAGCTAGACAATTCCATTCTAAAAACATTAGCATTGAAATGGTTAAAGAAAGTCATTTCTCGTGTAAGCAACTTGATGTTGAAACAAACAGTTGCAACATGTTAAACAGTGCTGCACACAATGTATTACTCGAACATATTGACCTACACTGACCTTTGTGTAAAGATGGATATTATAGTTGATGGAAATATATGCACGTCATACTTAAACATATTTAAAACCTCAAACCATTTATAATGTCTTACGATATAACCATTCTTCCGAAACGCGTATCTAATGTTTAATCGCATGTTGTGAGATAAAAGTCAAATATATTTATTGCTTCCTTCCTTCCTTTTTTCATTCATTTAAGCAACAAAACAAATAAGCATAATCTGTTAGACATTATACACCATCATTTCAAATTCAAACGTTTTAACCTTTTTCCACACACTACAGTTTTGCAGCAGACGACTTTGAAAACATCTGATTACAATCTGGAAAACCTCTATAAATGAAAGTTTTATTTAATATAATAGAGTTGAAAAACATTGTGACAAAAAGAGAAAATGCTCCTCATGAGTAATTTCTTCCTTTGTCATAATGTTTTCTGAAGTCATCTGCTGTAACTGCGTCACAATGATGCGTCTGCATGTTGGAAATGGTTATTGTAGCGCTCCAGGGAAAACTTGACGTATATGGGATAAGCGTAGATTTAATTATGAGTGTGTATCAACTGATTTTAAACCAGCCATTGTTTGGCAAAAGATTTATGTGACGAATTGGCGAACTAGTCTACAGTTTCATCTGGATCTACACTACTCGAAAATACTTAAAGGCTTATTTCATAGACCACGGTTTATTTATTTGCTTTCTAACTGAATAATATGATATTGTTAAATCCTCTTTCAGGCGGAAACCTTCAGATGATCCAAACAATGCCCAAACTGACGATTACAATGAAATAGGAGAAATAGCCACATCAATAAATGATGACTATGAAGATTTATCTGGATCACAGCATAACAACAGCGACCATCTGTATTCCGGGTTGCATGAATCCCACTAGAACAATATTTGTAAAACGCTGTGCTCCTTAGCATGTGTTTGTAAAGAAAACAGCATCAATCATTATTATTATTTTTAAAAGGAGGTCATTTCGTTGGAAGTACAAACATACGAAGCTTTAATTTCATGATAAACCATTCACATGAAGTATAAAGACCCTAGCATATTCTGTATGTCAGTTATTGCATATACGAACGAAAGCGTGCCCGAACGAATACAACAAGAACAAGGGAACGAGCGAAGATACGAACGAAGGGAAAGTAATATCCCCCAACTTTTTCGTCGCTACAATGGTTATATGTTTTGATACAAGACGGACAGAAACTGAGGTTCAGATGTCTGGTTGTATGTGACTATTTAGATCTCAATTTAAGCTTGTATGTTATTTATTCTGCCATACCTATTCTCAATAAGTTGTTTTAATAACTGAAAAGGCGGAAATTGCCACACTATTTTAAATTTTGATTGAAAAACTTTTAGGAACTTCTACGATTTCAGTTATGTCCTGAATATGTATCCAGATTCTTAACCGTTTAACTATATGATATAGTTTAAAGAAAGTAATATATTATCACAATGAATATTAGTTCTGGGACACGAACATGTCTGAGTGTAATCCTTGTCGTAATTGAACTTATACATAGTGTCCACTAGTACACAAATTGCTGCAAAATAAAGCCACAAAAGGTTGCGCGGTGTCTCTTTTTGTCACAATGTTTTTCAACTCTATTATACTAAATTAAACTTTCATTTATAGAGGTTTTCCAGATTTTAATCAGATGTTTTCAAAGTCGTCTGCTGCAAAACTGTAGTGTGTGGAAAAAGGTAAAACTCTTCGCATTTAAATGATGGTGTATAATGTCTAACAGTTTGTACTTATTCGTTTTGTTGCTGAATTGAATGAAAGAAGGAAGGAAGCAATCAATAAATATATTTGACTTTTATCTCACAACATGCGATTAAACCTAACATACGCGTTACGGAAGCATGGTTATATCGTAAGACATTATTTTGTTTGTTCTCGACATCAAGTTGCTTACACGAGCAATTACTATACTAATTTAACCATTTCAAGATCAACCATTAACCATGTTAATGCTAATGTTTTTAAAATGGAATTGTTTAGCTTTGCATTTGGAAGAATCCATAGCAGATTCTAGAAATATCCGGAAAGAAATGTTGCAGCCAACCGGTAAGAGCCTGGTGAAACGGCGCTAGTCCGTTGGCTGAACTGACCACATTTCATAGTGGCACAAGATGCACAAAATTGGTTCCAGTAGTCAAAAAGTTAACAAATAAATAAATCATAAAAACTAGATAGAACATTGATTTATAGGAAAAGTCAAATAACAAACATCTTTTTAAGTATGACGACAACAACAACAGCAGCATGCAACGCTAGCCCCGATATATGCACCGACTAAATAATATAAATATGCGAAAACATACAAAGTTATATGTATATGTATATAGAAACGTTAATCAACATTGTATCACTATAAAACGAGGATGAAATGAGGCCCCTTTTTGATAGTCCCATATGTATACTTAAAGCTTTATAAAGCAGATACACCTAATTAGGACACTCTGAAAACATCATATCAGGTTAAAATTTAAGTGTATTCCATACATTGATAGTATGTCAAACGGAGATAACATATATCAACAAAACCAATGGAGCAAAACTGCAAAAGACAACTTTTAACATCTCTATGAACAAAAAAGAACAGTCTCTATAAATGAAAGTAGTATCATGAGCAATTTCTACTTTTGTCTCACTGTTTTCAAACGTCGTCTGTTGTAGAGGGATCAAAAAGCGTCTACATGTGAGAAAGGGTTAAACAAAACTCACCATTTCCACTGCTCTCATCTGTTTGTGGCGGAACATTCATGTCAGGAATTGTCGTACCTATATTGTGTAAAGTAAAATGTCAAATTGGGCCGATTTGATTCCATGTTTACTCTCTTTTTCGGCATCACGGTAACTTACATTAAAGTACAACTTGTGGGGGACTTAACTCTTAAATTAGTTCGTTGTCAAAGTATGCATCAATCACTATAGTACGTGTAAACGAACACATGTTTCGATCCCCCGGCCGGGTCAAACCAATGCCATTGTGCATTGTAGATAGTGCTTTCCCTCCTTGGCCGTCTGGCTTCTGGAGTTACAATTAATTAGGACTGACTCGCTGATGACAGGATAACTTGACCAGTAGTATTGATAACTTACACACGAATGGCCGTGGTAAAACGGAAGAATTACACCATACATACAAATATACAAATGCACTTAAAACATGTTAATTGATTGGCATCAAAACAAACATAAGTATATGTGTATCACTCCTAGATTCAGTCAAGAATACTTGATGATTGATTGCATTCGTGTATTTAATGAACATGAATCCATTGGTTATAAATTATACAGGATGGCTTACATATGTAGATAATTGAGTCATTACATTGGAAAAGGTTCAATATGGCATTTCTGAACAGTGTAGATTTGGATAATCGTGTGAACAGTGTAGATTTGGATAATCGTGTGTGAACAGTTTAGCTTTGGATAATCGTGTGAACAGTGTAGATTTAGATAATCGTGTGAACAGTGTAGATTCTGGTCAGACTGTGCGGATTCAAAGACTAATCTGGATATATATCGTTCCCAAAAGCAAACTTGCACCTTGTACATTCTACATAATGATGGGAAAAGTCTAAGATTGTTAAGAACTCTGTTTAATCACTGCGTTTTGACCTTGTTTCTTTAAAGAGTGTACACAAATACATTTGAATTCATGAAATACATAAGAATATTTGTTCTTAACCTTTACACCTTGCCATACTGAATAGAGTATGCACATAAATTTGAATGTGTGAACGTTGTTTAGATTAATTTAAGATTTATTCATATTTTTTAATAAACTCATACTGAACAATTTCTCTTTTCAATGTCGTCTGCGGAAGTATTGTTGTATGTGAGAAACAGTTTACTCTCGCTTTTAGAATGCTAACGTACATGAATAACATGAAAACAGTTTAAAACAATAATGTAGCGTGATTGATTCTTGAAATGAGAAAGATCCCAAACATGACATACCTGTCAAACAAAGTGCTTTGTAACTCGAATTATTGCTATCGAATTTGAGAGTGAAATTATTTCCGCTTCTTTCAATATAACCATTCTTCCGAAACATGGAGGTGTTTGCATGTACTGGTCCAAATCCTGTTTCAAATACGTAAACATAAAAACGAAAATAATCTTAAAACGTTAGTTAAAAAAGAAATATAAATTGTTCAAGGCTGAATTACAAGTTTCAACAGAAAACTTCAATTCATTTTTAAAAGAAGAGAGACATTATTATTTTCACGGATCGATCTTTTTTGAAAAATGAATCGTTTTGAATTTAAAGCTCAGACTGTCTTAAACATTTCTTTAAACGATAATCACACGTTCGGTCTTTCCTTACAGCTTATGCATAGAATAAACTTTAAGCAAAACGTTTGTAATTACATATCGTAACCAGATGTACATGTACGAGGGTCAGTCGTAAAGTTCCCGGACTGTTCTCATAAAATACGCATATTTTATCAAATCGTATTAATACTCGGAAATATTAAAATATGGTGTTTTATAGTCATCAAGAACACAATGAATACTAGTTCTGGGACGCGAACATGTCTGAGTGTAATACTTGGCACAATTAACCTTCCACAACTACGAAAATTGCTGCAAAATGCAGCCAAAAAAGGTTGCGCGGTGGATCAAAACAGTCTTTAGACGTTATATAATCGAATCGCTTATTCCATATACGGACTAATATTGGCAAACGCGCAGAAGACGTCTTTTTAAAACATTGTGGCAAAAGGGGAAATGCCTCATAATGAGCAATTTCTTATTTTGCTTCAATGGTTTCAACACAATTTCACGACTTTGGTCTTACATGTAGCTGGTCATAAAATAAGTTGTCGATATATGCCAATAAAGGATTGAATTGAATTAAATTGAATTGAATTAATGTACATACATATACGATAAGGGTAAATGCTATTCTCATCCTAGTCTTCATCAATCTCTGATTTTAACGCGATATTAACTCGCACGTTTGTATATATACGTTCTTTGGTCTGATTTTAACGCGATATTAACTCGCACGTTTGTATATATACGTTCTTTGGTCTGATTTTAACGCGATATTAACTCGCACGTTTGTATATATACGTTCTTTGGTCTGATTTTAACGCGATATTAACTCGCACGTTTGTATATATACGTTCTTTGGTCTGATTTTAACGCGATATTAACTCGCACGTTTGTATATATACGTTCTTTGGTCTGATTTTAACGCGATATTATCTCGCACGTTTGTATATATACGTTCTTTGGTCTGATTTTAACGCGATATTAACTCGCACGTTTGTATATTTACGTTCTTTGGTCTGATTTTAACGCGATATTAACTCGCACGTTTGTATATATACGTTCTTTGGTCTGATTTTAACGCGATATTAACTCGCACGTTTGTATATATACGTTCTTTGGTCTGATTTTAACGCGATATTAACTCGCACGTTTGTATATATACGTTCTTTGGTCTGATTTTAACGCGATATTAACTCGCACGTTTGTATATATACGTTCTTTGGTCTGATTTTAACGCGATATTAACTCGCACGTTTGTATATATACGTTCTTTGGTCTGATTTTAACGCGATATTAACTCGCACGTTTGTATATATACGTTCTTTGGTCTGATTTTAACGCGATATTAACTCGCACGTTTGTATATATACGTTCTTTGGTCTGATTTTAACGCGATATTAACTCGCACGTTTGTATATATACGTTCTTTGGTCTAATTTTAACGAGATTGAGTCTTCATTGGACGTGTGTCAGCCAATCAAATTGAACGTAAAAGATAACGTTTAAGGTTTTTTTCAAACTGTCAAACTTTGTCGATGATTCGGATTTTTGTTATTGCAAAACAAATCTTGTTTAATTGGAGTGAACCTCCTCAATGTTCGTGTACCAGGATCCATTGAAATGGAGAGACGCGTGTGATATTTCAAAATCAT
Source organism: Serripes groenlandicus (assembly GCA_031761405.1). Taxonomy (NCBI): domain Eukaryota; kingdom Metazoa; phylum Mollusca; class Bivalvia; order Cardiida; family Cardiidae; genus Serripes; species Serripes groenlandicus. The sequence continues at coordinate 62,088,082 of JASEVX010000003.1, forward strand.
TGTTTACTTCTGGTCTGAAATCTCGGGGAAATCACATAAATTCGGTCCGTTTTGATAAGCCTGTACCGATCCCGATATATGCGTGATAACAGGGGAGGTAATCAATCGGTCGGTTTTCATGTGACGTTGCCGAATAGTAAATCGAATACAAGTTCATTGAGTTTTGTGTTAATCGATGTTTTGACTTATTCCTTTCCCCAAATGTAGACACAGTTGACACATATGAGCCGTCCTGAGAGAAAAACCAACATTATGGCATCTGCGTAATGTACCGACCAGATCATCCTGCGCAGTCCGCGCAGACCTGACCCGAGCCGACACATTCCGTCTTAGGGCAATAGGGGTATAGAGTAATGGTTCCTGAAACAGAAAATCCACAGGATCAAAAAGTGTATATCCGGGTAAGCCTGCGCGGGATGATTAAGCTGATACGGGTCGATACTTTACGCAAAGTCCACAACGTTGGTTTTCTCGCGGGACGGCTTATACGCAGTAGATGCATCTTGAAAACAGAGTTCGAAAAGGAGAAATTGCTTATAATGAGCCATTTTTCTATATTTCACAATGTTCTCACGTCCTAATAATAATTAAACTTTCATTAATAAAGATGTTCCCTATTTTGGCCTAGATATTTTCGAAGTTGGTTGTATGGGAGAAAGGGTTAAGAGATCCGGGTTCCTTATACATTCCCTATTGCTTAATTCCAGATACGTCTAAATGCAAATGTTAGAAATCATAGTTAAGCTTTTTTGCACTAGCCCAACTATATGTTCTCCCATTTCCTACTAATATTCACCCCACCATATTTGGTTTTCAAACTTTATAAAATTGACGTATGACTAAGAACGCATGAGTAGGTTAAAGTGAGCTATCGATATCTATTCACATTGACCCTTAAAGAAAACATTCTCCTTTTGCCACAATATTTTCAAAAATTGTGTTCTGACAATGCGTCGAAATATGTCTACATGAAAATCAGTCTGTATAGATATACGGGCTGATATTTGCCTGCACTTTTCGCAAGGGACATACAAATAAACTACACGCGGTGAAGGGGTTAAAAATGGATATCTGTGTGGGTTAAATGTTTATTATTATTCTCTTTTGTAAATATATAATCTCTTAGTTATGTTTATCTGTTTGTATTTGCTATAAAAACAAATATGTTTAAATGCAATAACATATATGAATAAACATGTGAAAAGGGTTAAGTGGCTTCTTTATTAACGCTTTGCTTTATTGGGGTTTTACTCCTTTGTCAACATCATTTTAGTTAAATTACGGCAACAGAACACTAATTCATAATCCTTTGATCCCCGAGCCGTGTCGATTAGGTTTGAGTCTATTTACTTTTCCGTATAACAAGCTGGGCTACTCTGCTAGGTTTTTTCTCAGAATATGTAATTAGGTATTTATGCAAACCTTAATCAGAAAGTGAGGACTCTAGTCAGACTATGCGCAGACGTTGTCAGACCCAACATCTCTTAACGATTAAGTGTTACAGATATTCCACTGGTAAATAATCGGGACACTACCATCCCTTTGTTAAGATATTTCAAATATTCATATCGAAATTAGAACGACGATAATGTGTTCGTTAAGAAACGTACCCGTTTCATTGCGACTTTTTAAGAGATATAATAAGACAATAAAACAATGAGGGAAGTAATGGATGGTGGTGATGTACACTCATATTTAAAAATTGTTTATAGTATTGTTATGTATCCCTAGGCAGTGCTCATAAGAAAGGAGGAATATACCAATACAAGTTACAAGTAAGGGAGGTAACTCCCACTAAAGTAAGTGTGTACGACTTATTTCTCGTAGACCAAGTGAAGTGCTTTGGACCACTTATTTAGAAGTAGATAGATAATTGGCTATGGGAAGATTCCGCATAACAGATTGATAGCTTAATCAAAGATTGTTTTGCGTTTGTTATGTTACTGACATTATATTCGCTATCTTAGTTTATAAAAGACAGTAAAGTGCTCCCCCAAAAAAACCAAGATCGGATTTTTTCATGCTTTGATTTTGTTTTTCTATTTAAGAATTGTTGCAATGACATAAAACCACGAACATCCTGAGTTTGTTGTGCTAATGCCAGTTGGTTGTTCCACCACTTCGTAAAATGTATAGTAATCAGAGGCTTTCATGCATATATGTGGTGACTTACATACAGCTTTCTTTCAGATGTATAATGACTTATAGCTTATCATGCAGATTGATGTTGACTTGCAGTATTTCGTGCATATTTTTGGTGTCCTACAACCTTACACGCAGATATGCGGTGACTAACATATTTTCATGCATATTTGGAGTGACCTAGAACCTTTCATACACATGTGTAGTGACTTACAGCCTTATAAGCATATTTTCGGTGTCTTACATACAGCCTTTCATGCAGAGTTGTGGTAAAAAAACCACATCCTTTCATGCAGAGTTGTGTTGACTTACGCACCTTCATGAATATTTTTGGTGACTTACATACAGCCTTTCATGCAGAGTTGTGGTGACTTATATAATTTCATGCATATTTATGGCGACTCTCTTATCCAAGCGGATTAAGCTGGGCTACTACAGATATAGGTCAAAGGGAAGGAATTCATTTTCCTTAGACGACCGTTATATGTAATAGTTCGTTCCCAACAAGTCCAGCATCACTGAAACCTGTATCCAATAAAATTAATTAATATAGTAATATGGCAAGCAACAATTGAATTAAGTATTTTCCACATATAGAAGCTTTTTGACGTTTATGCATTGAAAACATTGTTGAAATAGGATAAACTGCTCATCATGAGCAATTTATGGTACAACGTTTGGACTTATTCAATCATTAAACTTTTATATATGGAGGTTTATCAAAAGTTTAACCAGACTAAAACTCATCTGCTGTATATTTTTTGTTTGTGGAAAAGGGTTTAGCCAAATGATAATTGATGAAACTTTGTCAAAATCAAGTTTGTTTCAGAAAACCATGGCCTTATTAGCAGACCTATGTTTCACAGGCTCATATTTCTCTGCAATAGAATTGTTTATTTTTATATTGTGAATTTACAAGTAATATTTTGTTTCCATAATAACCTACAAGGAAGAATATCTTTAGAACTTTTTTGGGAAACATATAAATAATATTACCATGTGTCTGATTCCAAGATCAGTTTCTACAAAAGTCAAATTGATTGGTTGATAAATATATGGCTCCAAGGCGGCATCAAAACTGGTTAAAAAGGAGATGTTTCTTGTTTTACTTGTATGCATAGATTAAAAACATAGAAAACTATTTAATTTCTATTAAGTCAGGTAACCATTTTAGGACCATCATAGTCCAATTGAATGTGTGTATATAGTGAACACTTTAAAATCCTCTTGTCCAAAAGTAAAGGTCCGATATGACAATATTTTGGCACAAATGTGGTGACCTTTTAACAACTTAGTAAATCATGTATTTTTCTTCCTCCAATGACCACCCATTCGGTTACATCCTGCATATTTTACACACTTAAATTACCATGCTGGCAATTGCCCTGGTATGAATATCAATCACACGACGCACACGAGCATTGCAACGTTGGCAGTGGATATAAAGGAATCGGGTCTTGATGTTGTTGTCATAGTCAATTAAAAAACCTATGGGCAGATTAAAATGAAACTGTATCAACTACGTGACTTACCTCATTGTTGAGTGAAAGCATTCGTATTTAACAAAAATATCCTCTGAACATGCATATACAACTGCCTGCCTGACCTTAAGTTACGAATTCAAACACAGCCGTCCCATCAGTACTTTCAGTGCTTTTGTTTACAAGGTTGTGTTGGTTGGGAAAGGGTTGTATAAAGTTCCAATGCAATGCATTAATCAGTTACTGAGATATGGACTCTTAATGTAAATGCACGCAAAACTTTAGCAAGAATTTCTAAAGAAAAGGGTCATAACTTGCATTAAATGTAGGATAGAGTTACTTAACTTGATTAGTTTCATAGGTGTGATAGTTGAAAAGCATTGATGAAGTTTTCAATACAATTAATCAAATAGTCACCGAGTGTAATATATGTACTTGTATGCAAAAACTTAATCAAGATGTGACGCCGACAGTGACGCCGGGTTGAATACAATAGCATTCATATGCTCCGAATAAGTGATCTAAATATGATAAAGCGTTCGTTCCATGAGTTGTAAAAAGTTATGAACTAGTATAGTCGTCTACAACAGCGCTAGTGATTGGCTGAGTATCTAACCACTTTCTTGACCAAGCTCGCCTACCAACACTCAGAGAATATTGGTCCCGTTGGCCCAGTTGCAAAATCTTCTTCAATTACTTCTGCTGAGGACGAAGGGTGAACATTGTTGATGCTAACTAATAACATTTGTAGCACAGTGTGGTTAAAAACATTTACGTAAACGCAAGTTAAACACAGTCCTGCTACCAGCCATCTTTTTAGTTATGTACAGCCTTTCGTGTACCAATACAACACCTATATCTACATGTATCTAACACTGTCCACTAACACATGTGGCAAAACTAACATTGGCTACGATATGTATGTGTGATATATTTTGCTTTTAACAAAATACTTAATGATGCAGCACCGGCTTGTAAACACTAATCTGCAGCCTATCATAGTTAAGGGAATATTTACTCAAATAAAAACGGAAAACCTGTGTCTGCTTCAGGGATTGTTTATGAAAAACAAACCTCATTGAACACATCTGAATGCGCCATTTACCAATGTGGCATAACAACTACCATAAAAAGAGTTTAAAAAATGTCATCACACAAATGCCACTAACGTAAACTGTTTCTAAACAATCCAGTCCGATCTGAATCGCATTGCGATCAATTGATTTAACACAGGTTTACTTAAAGGGTACTTCACGGCAGTTAAAAGCCACCGTCAGAACTCCAGCTCTTATATTACCTCTTCCAACATACAGACGCTTTCTGACAACTCTGCAGCAGATGACTTTTGAAATCATTGTGGCAAAAGGAGAATTTGCTCATGATGAGCAATTTCTCTTTTTGCTACAATGTTTTCAACTCTAGTAATTTATGGAGATTTTCAAGCTTTGTTCAATATATCTTCAAATTCGTCTGCTGCAGATTTTTGGTATGTGGGAAAGGGTTAAGACACATGCATGGAAAAAGACTATACTATAATGTCTTCTCTCTTGGGTGTTAAATCCCGGCGATTCAACTGTTTGACATTGTTATAACTAAAACATTACGTCTGTATTGTGTACAGCATTTTACAACATGCATGATTGGAATAACTAACACATTTCGTCCGTATTGTGTACAGTATTATACAACATACATGATTGTTATAATTAACACATTACGTCCGTACGTAGTGTGTACAGCATTTTACAACATGCACGCTTGGAAGGACTAACACATTACGTCCGAATTGTATACTCTGTTATATAACATGCATGCTTGTAATAACTGTAATATTACATCCATAGTGTGTACAGTATTCTACAGTATTCTACAACATGCATGCTATGAATAACTGTAACGTTACGTCCGTATTGTATACTCTATTCCACAACATGCATGCTGGGAATAACTGTAACGTTATATCCGTATTGTATACTCTATTGTGTTTGTTTTTTACATTATGCATGATTGAAATAATTGTCGATGTATTTGATAATTATAGATAGTTAGTTATATACCTTCCCTTTGGAAGACCTAATATACACAGATGTTTAACTGTTAACATTCTTATGTCGGATTATAGATATAAACGAGAGGCAGGTCACGTGGAATGGCTGTTTTGTGTCAGTAAATTATGAATTATGATCTAAGAACATCCCGGTCTATATGACAAGGACGCATCAATTAAGCGAACGAGATAAAGAGACGTATTTTAAAGAAAACACTATATAGTATATATGTGTGTCGAGTAATCTTGAGTCAATATCCTTGGGTAGTCTGAATGTTGTAGATGCTGACATTCTTTCGACACGGAAGGCATACATTAAAGTTCTATTATTGGAAATGTGGACTTTTCAACAAAACCAGAATTGTAGGCTTCATATGACACCCTTATTTCTTTTTTTAAAGAGAGTCAGTTTCATTGAGACAAATGTTCTGGTTACTCAAAAACGGACTTTAAAGTCAAATCAGAACTTAAAACACCATAACTTGAGCCCGTCCAAGGAGAAAGGTAAACGCTGCCATTTCTAAACAGTGAAGATTCAGATCAGCCAGTTTATCTGTTCCGTCTTCTGATGTTCTGAAAAAGTCGACAGTAGATTTTAAAAAGCTTATGTAAGTAACATGTGAACATCGTAGATCTTGATCGGAATATGTGGGTACACAGGCCGATCTGGTTCTACACTGTTCGTAAAAGCCAACGTGTACCTGTTCGCATGGACAGACTTATTTAGAGCTCCATTTACCTTACGAGATTCGCCATTCATCGTCAACAAACTTTTTAGTAAGAAGTGAGAAGGTAGCCAGTTGCATGTAAAGAATATTATGTTAAGTACAGTACTAGCACACGAGCCAGGAAACCCAGGTTAGGTGAACTGAACGCCGTGATATGACGAGATAAACCTGGTCAATTTATCTTTATAAGGGATCTTTATTGGATTTACGGACAGAAATTCGTTCACAAATATAAAACTTATAAATTCCGGTAAACGTAAAGTTTCAAATTTAATGAAAAAAGAAGGCAAATTTATCTTGCAGACAACGTCATAAGAAAAAGGAAGAAAAAAGTAATTTTCTTTGATCATGGTTGGTATGCATTGAACAAATAAACCGTCCCACGAGAAAACCAACATTATGGCATCTGCGTAGTGTATAGACCCAGATTAGCATGCGCAGATCCGGGCCGACACATTCCGTCTCAGGGGGTAAAGAGGTACAGAGTAATGATTCCTGGAACAGAAAATCCACAGGAGGCGAAAAGTGTTTGTCCGGATTAAACTGCGCGGCATGCTTAGGCTGATCCGGATCGATACTTTACGCAGAGTCCAAAATGTTAGTTTTCTCGTGGGACGGCTCAAATATGAAAGAATAAACATGCGTCTAAACCAAAATCTGCACAACCAATCCACGTTAAGTACTTCATTGATCTTTATTTATCTATTTAGGGCACTGATAACATTAATTTCAATAGTGCGATCTTCGTTCGTGATTTCTTGTCGTTTTATAATAGAATCTTTCAATTTTTGCTCCGATGTTCATCGTCCGGACGTCAATGACATCTCCAAAACCAGTGTTTTGATTTTCACTACCTAGTTTTTAACAACTTAAAAATTCTTCATGTCTAAAAGTACTTGCTTAGATTATTTGGCACGCAATTGTACTGGGTAGACCATTGCACAACTATGTTCAAACTATTACGATCCTTTATAAAACGTGGCCACCAGAGGGCGGCACTAGTTTCCTTGGACATTTTATAGCTGCAACTTTGAAAATAATATTTTCCAAAGATACTGGTCCAACTTAAATTATATTTGGACCCTTTATGACTCTCAACTAAGTTTGGGCGATATAGGTCCTTCGTGGCCCTGATCTACCGTAACACGACTTTATGTTATACTTCCTTGACCGTAAGTATAATGATACTCAGCTGGGCGATTTATTTCATTCGTGGCCCTCTTTGCTCGTCCTGAATCCGACTTTATGATATACTGTTTTGAACTTATTTGTAATGATACAGAGGTGGGCGATTTAAGTCATTGATGGCCCTGTTGGCGACATTGTGGTATACATTTTAATGAGGATAATTATAAAGATTGAGTGACGGTTAAGGTCTATATGTAATTCAAACGGACAAGATACGTTTGCTCTCTCATTCAGTATGCCGTTTCCTGGGTATAATAGAAACACAACTGTTGGAAATGGTTTATAAATCCGAACCAAATAAATGCAAAGTTAAAGTGTCAGAAGGATGAACCCTTTTGTTATTTCAAGAAAGTGTCCTTGCGCAAATTCTTGGAGACGTACACCACCGTCTCACGTTTCAATGCTTCTGTATTCGTACTAATGGTAGACATATTGTTTTGTCCTATGCGTCCGTCGGACAGTCCATCATTTTCTCACAGTTTGGTTGCCGCTAAATCAGAAGAGTGCTATAGTATACAGAGTCTTCAAATTCCATAGGATGATTGGTATAAATGAGTTAACTATTCCTATTACTTGTTGTGTCATTGGTTCTAAGGTCAATGTCAGAGGGACAATCATGGTAAACTATTTTTTCCGCTAAATGCATCACAAACTAGTATGGACAAGAGTCTTAAAACGTCATAGGATGTTTGTCGATCACTGGAACAAAGTTCAATTTCACAAAGGGACATTTGGGATCAAATCCGTTTCCATTTAATACATAAATCACTTTAATCAAGATAAATTAGACTTCACAAGATGATTTGATTCCACGCGTAGATGACCATTACTGTAATTTGGGTCATTTGGTCAAATGGCAAGGCCAAAGTGGCTGTATATTCAAAATTGATTGATGATCAATACATCTTGAACTTTTTGACCAAGAGTCTTTAAACTTTACAAGAGTATTGATTTCGTGAGTAGATGACACCTAATGTATTTTAATTTGATTCACCAGGTCAAAGGACATGGGCTGTGAAATTTTAATACGACTTCCGCTTAATTACTCAGGAGTCTTTTGATCCTTCAAATGTCACAGGATGATTCGCCGATATGAGCAGATGAACGCATGACAGTGCAATGGGGAGACAAATGCCCTTTAGAAAATGTTTTCAAAGTCGTTTGCTGCAGAAACTGTTTAGAGGTAGACACTCTTACCACAACAACAACAATGATAACAAAGTAAAATGATATGCGAGAAATTAAAAACTCGTACACAACTTATACATGGGCGGGAGAGACGGACGGACGAACAGTCGAAATGACAGATAATAGCAAAGCTATATTCCTGGAAAACTTGTTTACGTCCATGAGAAAATCTACAAGGTCATTTTTGTGTACAATAATAGTTCCAGATCAGCATGTATATTCGCACAGTCTGATCAATATCTACACTTTTGAAATACTACTTACACAGGCCTGTCAGAAATTCACCATTAGTATTGGTAACTTACACAGGACACTTCCTGATATAACTGAAAAAAGTTAAAAGCGGCATAAAAAAACACCAAACAATCAAACAGTTTGAAGACAAGCTTTAGATATAATTCAAATTATTTGAAATTGTCCTAGACAAATGGCTACCTTTTCTAGTAGACCCTTTTTAACACATTGGCTAAAGACGAAAGACGCTAGCTGAACTTACTGTTCTCAATCGGCGAGAAATAATGTTGGTCTAGTCAGGATTCGAACTCGTGAAGCTATCGCTGCAGGTCAAATGGACATAACGCACCGACTGAATGGTGCAGCGATTATTGTACCCTTTGTAGAGAACATGGAAACGGAACCTCGATCCCTGGTCATGTTCTACTGTTATCTTTTAAAAGGTAAAAGTGGATTTCCGTCTTGATCCCGAGTGTTACATGGATCATATTTACGACACTTGAACTTTCTCACAATACACCGAATCATTGGTGTAATGATAAAGCGTTCGACTCGGGTCTGGGACGGTATTATATATTTGTATACAGGTGCAGCAGTCGTACTTCTATCCCCGCAATCCTGAGCGCAAAGGGGGATGTGTCCGAACCCTGAATTGCCGCTTCCAAGCCGGACGCTCTAACGATTAAATGTATTACATCTGAATATTCCGTAGAATTAGGCCGAACTTTGGCATGTTGTATGTGTCCGTATTTCTGACCAGTATTTGAATATTATGCCGTTACATCTATCTATTTGGGCAATAACTAACAGGACAGAATATCGTATTGTTAAACTGTATGCAATATAATCGTAAACGTGGTCCCTGTAATAAGTATTTACACTAGTATTGTAAGAAATATTTCGATAACGGTTTACCGATTCAGTTTTATTTGCCCTAATCGGGTGCATTCTGTTCTTAATAAACCTTTCCAACATAAAATAAATCTGCTGCAGACGACTTATATTTTGGAAAATGCAAAATTCGATCTATAATTGAAAGAATAATTGTTTAACGGTGTTGTAAACTAATCATGCTTTCAAAAAGTTTCGTTTGAATGAAACTATATAATTCAGCAATACAGCAATGCAGTTTTGAAATCAGTCTCATTCACATGATTCCTCTTACAACTTTACCACCTCATTCAACCCCAATCACCCTCAGTCACATTCAGTCTCAGTCACTCTTGCTCTATTACCAAACTACACTAATGCTTCTTCACTCACTCCACTCAGTCGTAGGCACACAGTTTTAGTCAGTCTAAGTCACATTCACTTAGTCTCCATCAGTATGAGTCACCTTCCCTACGTCTCAGTCACCATCAGTCTCTGTCACACTAAGTCTCAGTCTCGTCCACCATCAATCAGTCTCGACCACTCTCACTAAGTCTCAGCAATATCCAATAAGCCACCGTCATTCAGTCACAGCCATCTACAATAACTCAGCCACAGCCATCTTCACTAACTCTCAGTCACTCTCACTCAGCTAACATACCATCATTACGTCTCAGCCATTCTCACTCAGCCACCATCACTAAGTCTCTGCATTTCTCCCTAAGCCACCATCACTAAGTCTCAGACACAATCACTCAGTCTCAACCACTCTCACTCAGTCTCAGCCACCAGCACTAAAGTCTCAGCAATTTTCACTCAGCCACAATCACTGAGTCTCAGTCACTCTCACTCAGCAACCATCGATCAGTCTCAAACACAATCACTTAGTCTCAGTCAGTCAGTCACTCAGTCAGTCACCATCACTCAGTCCTAGCCACCATCACTAAGTCTCAGTCAGTCAGTCACTCAGTCAGTCACTCAGTCAGTCACCATCACTCAGTCCTAGCCACCATCACTTAGTCTCAGTCAGTCAGTCACTCAGTCAGTCACCATCACTCAGTCCTAGCCACCATCACTAAGTCTCACTCATTCTCACTCAGTCAACATCACTTACTCAGCCACAATCACTCGGTTTTAGCTACCATCACTCAGTCTCAGTCACCCTCGTACTCCGCCTTGTTATACTTTTAACAAATGTCAGGAACTATATTGACCTAGCTGTGGTTCAAACCCACAACGCTTCTAGGTAAGTATCATGTGTTCGTTTGACCTATGGTTATGAGTATAAATATGAATATTGAGAAACTCTTATATAGTGAGTAAGGGTTATCCCTATTCATATGTTGGTAACCAACTTACGAACAAAAGGCTACAATTTGAGACGACATGCAAAATAAGCGTAGGAAAGAGATGCATCTCAAACATGGCAGAGTTAAAGAAAGAATGCTTCATCGTGTGGGGATTTAAATGTATAGAGTCTTGAGTGCTGTTTGCAGTTCTCTGAAAACAAACAACCATAAATAAATTAAATTTAAGTTAAAGAAAGCTACATTTCTTTTTTGAAGGTAATATAGTGTGTCGAAGTATAGACCGGTTTAAATACTGTAAAGAATGTTAAACCAGTAATAGACACATTCAATGAGTAGATACATGGTAAAGAATGACATTAGACCACAGATAAGGGGCCTTCTAAAGAGCAACTTATCAAACGTTTCCCTTCGTACCGTACCACTTCAATAAATCTGAACAACCCTTTGTACAAGAGATACTTGCACCAAAACATGTTTCCCTAAAACTAAAAAGATGTTTCAGTGTTTTTTTGGTCCTGGGAATCCACTTTGTTTCATTAAAAGAGGTATCTTTCGTGAATAACGATACAGGTTAGTGTCTTTAAGTTATGATAAATTGGTGTGGGGTGCAGTGCAGATATGAGCCGTCCCGCGAAAGAAACTAACATTATGGACTCTGCGTAAAGTATCGAGCCTGATTAGCCTAAGCTTGCCGCGCAGGCTAACCCGCACAGACACGTTTCGCCTCCAGTGGAGTTTCTGTTTCAGGAATCATAACTCTATCCCCCTGAGACGGAATTTGTCGGCCCGGATTAATGTTGGTTTTATCGCGGGACGGCTCATATGCTATATTTCTCAAATATAAAAGAAATGCCTTTATAACGGTAGAATAGCAATGGGCAAACTGAGTTATGTGGGAATAAAGCCAGTTGCATAGGAAGAGTAAGGAAATATAGGAAAATGTAATATGTTGGTCTTAAATGTTAATTTTCTCATTTTTACTGAATAATTTCAACACTTGATCTGTCTCTTAGGTTCGCATTTCTCTTTGTCAAAGTGTTAAGAGCTTACGAGTTTACGATTCTAAATTACCAATAACGTTTTATGGGTAAAATCTATTTATATTACGGTATCTATGGGCCGTGCTTCATTACGTTATAAGGTAACGTATTACGTGAGTTTAAAATGATTACGAAGGCTCGTCATTCGACTTTGACTTCCATAAAGGCCTGACGTACATTTTATAGATGAAAATATAGCGTGAATCAGAAAGGAAAATATAATTAATTAACAACAAGAATATCGGTAAGTTTTTCTTTAACATATTTACCCAGGTAATTTTCCGACACTGACATGATGTCAAAGTCAAATTTCGTTCTTGAATATCTCAATGTTAATATGGCATTTAATATGACATAGTTTATATAAATTTGACATTTCACATGCCATGGAATTCGATGGAACTGCACCTGTACAGCCAGATTCGGTCTGCAGACCTGCAAAACATTCCTCCTTTGGCTTTTGAAAATAGCTAATTTGAAAAGCATTTGAGCTCGTACTACATCATACTGTACCCGAAAATATGTAATACCGTATTGAATGTTTGTATTACTTAGTTTCTCTTTATTATCTAATTCACAAACAGTGGACCGAATGATGAATTATGACTCCTCTTTTTAATGAAACTACACCTAGAACAACTGGACGATGTCCCGAGGCGCTAGCACCTTGTATGTATCAGGTTTAATATAAATATAATTAATCTGGTTCAGTATGGCGGAAAGTCGCTCCAAGTGCAATTCAACGGAACGGCATCTTGTGAGTCTTTAATGGCGCTTGTACCCGTCATATGTCGTAAACAATATGTTTTCCGCTGCTGCAGAGTTAACTGTTTCGGCAGGTACGTAAAAGGTATCCCGAGTGATCCATAATATCAGCTGCTATTCCTATTTGATAATACGCAAAATGGATTCTCATTGCAAATATTTCAGAAAAATAACGGCTGGTTCATAATGCACAGGAAAACTCGCAATTCTGACTGGCCTATAAAAAACAGGATATCTACAATCTAGATCATTTGTTTAACATCTAGGTCAAAACCCACGTTAATCAGCTATCGCCGAAAAATGTCAACACACAAATTCCACTAACGTAAACTGTTTCTAAACAATCCAGTCCGATACGTATCGCATTTCGATCAGTTGATCTAACACAGGTACTTTAAACAAAACTTGCCGAGCCCCGGTAGCTCAGCCAGTAGCGACGCGGGATATCAATCCAGGTGTTGTGAGATCGAACCCCAGCTCGGCCAGCAATCTTTCCGATGTTTGACAAAAGTCACTGTGACAAGCGTCATTAATATTTCACTATGTGGAAAAGCAACCACTTGCTTGGAAAGTATGTTGTGTGCAGCACTGGTGTGAGAAAACCAGGAAATATATGAGTAGGTGAACTGGCCGCCGTGATATGACTGAACAAATGTTGGAAACGGCTTTAAACTCCAATCAATGAATCTGTTATTGAAGGGTACTTCACGGCACTTAAAGGACACCGTCTGAACTCCAGCTCTTATTTAACGCCTTCCCGCATACAGACGCCTTCTGACGCCTCTGCAGCAGACGACTTTGAAATCATTGTGACAAAAGGAGAATTTGCTCATGGTGAGCATGCAATTTCTCTTTTTGCTACAATGTTTTCAACTCTAGTTAAATTCTAATTTATAGAGATGTTCAAGTTTTTTCAATATATCTTCAAAGTCGTTAGCTGCGGTTTTGTTGTATGTGGGAAAGGGTTAAGAATGTAGACGACACATGTGTGGAAACAGACGTTCATACTATAATGTCTGCTAGCTCTCTCGGGTTTTAAATCCAGGCAACCCAAATATTTGAATCACCATAAATCCGTATCTTTCCGAGGGTGGATGCACATACTAAATACTAAACATTACTAACACAAGGAATATTGCTAATTTCTAATATATCAATGGGAGATAACTATTGAGAAGAAAACGAGTTAAGTAAGATTTTACTCTCATTTGTGTTTCGTGTATATGTAGGTCTAGTGTTTTAATGGAATGTGTGAGATATTGTCTATAAACTAGAATACAGGCTGTTATACAGATTTTCGGACAGCTCATTTTGTAAGTTATTTTCTTTTATTACGTCCGACATTACGTCCGTATTGTGTGAGCATTTTACAACATGTATGATTGGAATTATTAACACATTACGTCCGTATTATATACTCTATTCTACAACATGCATGCTGGAAATACCTGTAACATTACATCCATACTGTGTACAATATTTTACAACATGCATGCTGGGAATAACTGAAACATAACATCCATAGTGTGTACAATATTTTACAACATACATACTGGGAATAACTGTAACGTTACTTCCATAGTGTGTACAATATTTTACAACATGCATGCTGGGAATAACTGTAATATTACATTCATAGTGTGTACAGTATTCTACAACATGCATGCTGGGAACAACTGTAATATTACATCCATAGTGTGTACAGTGTTTTACAACATGCATGCTTCGAATAACTGTAACATTACATCCATAGTGTGTACAGTATTCTACAACATGCATGCTGGGAACAACTGTAATATTACATCCATAGTGTGTACAGTGTTTTACAACATGCATGCTTCGAATAACTGTAACATTACATTCATAGTGTGTAAAATATTTTACAACATGCATGCTGAGAATAACTGTAACATTACATTGATATTGTTTACAGTATTCTACAACATGCATGCTGGGAATAACTGTAACATTACATTCATAGTGTTTACAGTATGCTACAACAGGCATGCTGGGAATAACTGTAACGTTACATCCATAGTGTGTACAGTATTTTACAAAATGCATGCTGGAGATAACTGTAACGTAACATCCATAGTGTGTACAGTATTCTACAACATGCATGCTGGGAATAATTGTAATATTACATCCATAGTGTGTACAGTATTCTACAACATGCATGCTGGGAACAATTGTAATATTACATCCATAGTGTGTACAATATTCTACAACATGCATGCTGGGAACAATTGTAATATTACATCCATAGTGTGTACAGTATTCTACAACATGCATGCTGGGAATAATTGTAACATTACATGCATAGTGTGTACAATATTCTACAACATGCATGCTGGGAATAACTGTAATATTAAATCCAAAATGTGTACAGTATTCTATAACATGCATGCTGGGAATAACTGTAATAATACATATATAGTGTGTACAGTATTCTACAACATGCATGCTGGGAACAATTGTAATATTACATTCATAGTGTGTACAGTATTCTACAACATGCATGCTGGGAACAATTGTAATATTACATTCATAGTTTGTACAGTATTCTACAACATGCATGCTGGGAACAATTGTAATATTACATTCATAGTGTGTACAGTATTCTACAACATACATGCTGGGAATAACTGTGACATTACATTCATAGCGTGTACAGTATTATACAACATGCATGCTGGGAATAACTGTAACATTACATGCATAGTGTGTACAGTATTCTACAACATACATGCTGGGAATAACTGTGACATTACATTCATAGTGTGTACAGTATTCTACAACATACATGCTGGGAATAACTGTGACATTACATTCATAGCGTGTACAGTATTATACAACATGCATGCTGGGAATAACTGTGACATTACATTCATAGTGTGTACAGTATTCTACAACATGCATGCTGGGAATAACTGTGACATTACATTCATAGTGTGTACAGTATTCTACAACATACATGCTGGGAATAACTGTGACATTACATTCATAGTGTTTACAGTATTCTACAACATGCATACTGGGAATAACTGTAACATGACATTCATAGTGTTTACAGTATTCTACAACATGCATGCTGGGAATAACTGTGACATTACATTCATAGTGTTTACAGTATGCTACAACAGGCATGCTGGGAATAACTGTAACGTTACATTGATATTGTTTACAGTATGCTACAACATGCATGCTGGGAATAACTGTAACGTTACATCCATAGTGTGTACAGTATTTTACAACATGCATGCTGGAGATAACTGTAACGTTACATCCATAGTGTGTACAGTATTTTACAACATGCATGCTGGGAATAACTGTAACGTTACATCCATAGTGTGTACAGTATTTTACAACATGCATGCTGGAGATAACTGTAACGTTACATCCATAGTGTGTACAGTATTTTACAACATGCATGCTGGGAATAACTGTAACGTTACATGCATAGTGTGTACAGTATTTTACAACATGCATGCTGGAGATAACTGTAACGTTACATCCATAGTGTGTACAGTATTCTACAACATGCATGCTGGGAATAATTATAATATTACATCCATAGTGTGTACAGTATTCTACAACATGCATGCTGGGAACAATTGTAATATTACATCCATAGTGTGTACAGTAGTATACAACATGCATGCTGGGAATAACTGTAACATTAAATCCATAGTGTGTACAGTATTCTATAACATGCATGCTGGGAATAACTGTAATATTACATCCATAGTGTGTACAGTATTCTACAACATGCATGCTGGGAACAATTGTAATATTACATGCATAGTGTGTACAGTATTTTACAACATGCATGCTGGGAACAATTATAATATTACATCCATAGTGTGTACAGTATTTTACAACATGCATGCTGGGAACAATTATAATATTACATCCATAGTGTGTACAGTATTCTACAACATGCATGCTGGGAACAATTGTAATATTACATGCATAGTGTGTACAGTATTATACAACATGCATGCTGGGAACAATTATAATATTACATCCATAGTGTGTACAATATTCTACAACATACATGCTGGGAATAACTGTAACATTACATGCATAGTGTGTACAGTATTCTACAACATGCATGCTGGGAACAATTATAATATTACATCCATAGTGTGTACAGTATTCTACAACATACATGCTGGGAATAACTGTAACATTACATGCATAGTGTGTACAGTATTCTACAACATGCATGCTGGGAATAACTGTGACATTACATTCATAGTGTGTACAGTATTCTACAACATGCATGCTGGGAATAACTGTGACATTACATTCATAGTGTGTACAGTATTCTACAACATGCATGCTGGAGATAACTGTAACATTACATCCATAGTGTGTACAGTATTCTACAACATGCATGCTGGGAATAACTGTAACATTACATGCATAGTGTGTACAGTATTCTACAACATACATGCTGGGAATAACTGTAACATTACATGCATAGTGTGTACAGTATTCTACAACATGCATGCTGGGAACAATTATAATATTACATCCATAGTGTGTACAGTATTCTACAACATACATGCTGGGAATAACTGTAACATTACATGCATAGTGTGTACAGTATTCTACAACATGCATGCTGGGAACAATTGTAATATTACATCCATAGTGTGTACAGTATTCTACAACATACATGCTGGGAATAACTGTAATATTAAATCCATAGTGTGTACAGTATTCTATAACATGCATGCTGGGAATAACTGTGACATTACATCCATAGTGTGTACAGTATTCTACAACATGCATGCTGGAGATAACTGTAACATTACATCCATAGTGTGTACAGTATTCTACAACATGCATGCTGGGAATAACTGTAACATTACATGCATAGTGTGTACAGTATTCTACAACATGCATGCTGGGAATAACTGTAACATTACATCCATAGTGTGTACAGTATTCTACAACATGCATGCTGGGAATAACTGTAACATTACATGCATAGTGTGTACAGTATTCTACAACATGCATGCTGGGAATAACTGTAACATTACATCCATAGTGTGTACAGTATTCTACAACATGCATGCTGGGAATAACTGTAACATTACATGCATAGTGTGTACAGTATTCTACAACATGCATGCTGGGAATAACTGTAACATTACATGCATAGTGTGTACAGTATTATACAACATGTATGCTGGGAACAATTGTAATATTAAATCCATAGTGTGTACAGTATTCTACAACATGCATGCTGGGAACAATTGTAATATTACATGCATAGTGTGTACAGTATTATACAACATGCATGCTGGGAACAATTATAATATTACATCCATAGTGTGTACAATATTCTACAACATACATGCTGGGAATAACTGTAACATTACATGCATAGTGTGTACAGTATTCTACAACATGCATGCTGGGAACAATTATAATATTACATCCATAGTGTGTACAGTATTCTACAACATACATGCTGGGAATAACTGTAACATTACATGCATAGTGTGTACAGTATTCTACAACATGCATGCTGGGAATAACTGTGACATTACATTCATAGTGTGTACAGTATTCTACAACATGCATGCTGGGAATAACTGTGACATTACATTCATAGTGTGTACAGTATTCTACAACATGCATGCTGGAGATAACTGTAACATTACATCCATAGTGTGTACAGTATTCTACAACATGCATGCTGGGAATAACTGTAACATTACATGCATAGTGTGTACAGTATTCTACAACATACATGCTGGGAATAACTGTAACATTACATGCATAGTGTGTACAGTATTCTACAACATGCATGCTGGGAACAATTATAATATTACATCCATAGTGTGTACAGTATTCTACAACATGCATGCTGGAGATAACTGTAACGTAACATCCATAGTGTGTACAGTATTCTACAACATGCATGCTGGGAATAACTGTGACATTACATGCATAGTGTGTACAGTATTCTACAACATGCATGCTGGGAATAACTGTGACATTACATTCATAGTGTGTACAGTATTCTACAACATGCATGCTGGGAATAACTGTGACATTACATTCATAGTGTGTACAGTATTCTACAACATGCATGCTGGGA
Organism: Serripes groenlandicus; assembly: GCA_031761405.1. Taxonomy (NCBI): domain Eukaryota; kingdom Metazoa; phylum Mollusca; class Bivalvia; order Cardiida; family Cardiidae; genus Serripes; species Serripes groenlandicus. Next base: position 62,107,193 of record JASEVX010000003.1, read on the forward strand.
ATAACTGTGACATTACATTCATAGTGTGTACAGTATTCTACAACATGCATGCTGGGAATAATTGTAATATTACATCCATAGTGTGTACAATATTCTACAACATGCATGCTGGGAATAACTGTTATATTACATCCATAATGTGTACAGTATTCTACAACATGCATGCTGGGAATAATTGTAATATTACATCCATAGTGTGTACAATATTCTACAACATGCATGCTGGGAATAACTGTTATATTACATCCATAATGTGTACAGTATTCTACAACATGCATGCTGGAGATAACTGTAACGTTACATCCATAGTGTGTACAGTATTCTACAACATGCATGCTGGGAATAACTGTAACATTACATTCATGGTGTGTACAGTATTTTACAACATGCATGCTGGGAATAACTGTTATATTACATCCATAATGTGTACAGTATTCTACAACATGCATGCTGGGAATAACTGTGTCGAAGTACGACCGTTTTGAGTAACAACTTTTTCCGATAAACATGCTTAAAATATCTGTCGATTTAATGGATAATTATATATAGTTATTCATATAAAGTGCTTAATGACTATCTCCCTTTTGGAAGACCTTCTATTCAAATATGTTTAACTTTTGACGTTCTTATGGCGGGTTATACATATCTACCAGAGGCAGGTTACTTGAAATGGCTGTCCTGTGTCAGCAAATTGTAAAGTATGATCTAAGTACACCCCGGTCTATATGAAAAGGACGTATCCTTGACATCATGTAAAATAAGAAAACGAGATAAAGAGACGTAATTTAAAGAAAACACTATATATGTTTGTAGAGTAATCGTTAGTCAAGATGCTTGGGTAGTCTGAATGTTATAGATGCTGACATTATTTCGACATGGAAGGCATACATGAAAGTTTTATTATTGGACATGTGGATTTTTTCTACAAAACCACAATTGTAGGGATTCATATGACACCTTTATTTTTTTCTTTAAAAAAAATCAATTTCATTGAGACAAATGTTCTGGTTACTCAAAAAAGTATTGAAAATTAAATCAGAACTTAAAACACCATTACTTGAGCCCGTCGAAGGAGAAGGGTAAACGTTGGCATTTTTAAACAGTGAAGGTTCAGATCAGCCAGTTCATCTGTTCCGTTTTCTAATATTCTACAAAAGTGGACGGTAGCTTCTAAAAAGCTTATGTTAGTAACGTGTGAACAGAGTAGGTCGTCATCAGACTATGTGAGTTCACAGGCCAATCTATATCTACACTGTTCGTTATAGCCAACGAGTACGTTTTAGTATAAGTGAGAAGGTTGCCAGTTGCATGTAAAGAATAGTATGTTAAGTACAGTACTAGCACACGAGCCAGGAAACCCAGGTTAGGTGAACTGAACGCCGTGATATGACGAGATAAACCTGGTCAATATAACCTTATAAAAGGTTATTATATTTTACGGATAGGAATTCGTTCACTGATATAAAACCTATAAATTACTGTAAGCGTCAAGTTTCAAATTTAATGAAAGTAGAGGACAAATTTATCTTGAAGACAACGCCATAAGAAAAAGTAAGAACAAAATAAGTTTTTGTTTATCATAGTTGGTATGCATTGAACAAATGAGCCGTCCGACGAGAAAACCAATATTATGTCATCTGCGTAATGTATCGTAATGCGTAGTCCGCGCAGACTGATCCGGGCCGACAAATTACACCCCGGGGGATAGAGGTATAGAGTTATGATTCCTGAAACAGAAAATTCACAGGAGGCGAAAAGTGTCTGTCCGGCTCACAATAGGCAATTGTTGATGGCGTGTGACCGAAGGACATCAGACAAAATGTGATCATAAAAAACACAAACTGAGAAATCAAAGAACTGGGTTTTCTTACTACATTTAAATAGATAAAACAAGCTTTATATGATTTTGATATAATTATTCATTAATAATCATTACCTTTTACCTCCATTAGTATTATAATTAGGTAAGCAACTGCATTTCCTCTCCTGTCATCGTCATAACAGCTGTAATTCCATCATTGTATGGGATTCTCTCAATCTATTCCCTTGTTTGATGTTGATGCAGGAAGTTATATTATTCCATGATTATCGCCATTACAGCTGTGATTCCATGATTGTAAAGGTTGCTTTCAATCCATTTACTGTTTTGATGTGTATGCAGGAAAGAATATTACCCCTCAGTCAAAGATGCGTGCAATTTTCCTTGTAAAGACAGGTACCAATGACCAAAGGGTATATCACTAACTGCCTAAATGAATAAACTCTCCAGTTATCGCCATAAGAACTGTTATTCCATGATTGTATGGGATGTTCTTAATCCATTCTCTAATTTAAAATAAAACTTGATGCAGAATATCATTGACTGCTGTTTTAATACAAGACAATAACTGCAAATAAGAGTCTTTTTAATTAAATAAAATAAAATGATAAATTAAAGAATGGAATTACAAACATATACCTTTTTCTACCTTTTCCTTTTAAATATTTAATTAATAGCCTAATATATAAACAATAGACCAGAACTGAAAACAATATACATGTATATTAGTTATGTTAGAAAGCCAAGCGTTAGGCTCTGCGACCAGTTTTCCAGTTTTTATTTAGATCAGATTGTACCTCTGTGCAATCTTATCTGGAGTATTCCTTTAAACTTATCTATTTTACATCAATTGTACAACAAACTTTGATCTCATTTTTAATCATGCTCCATGTCCTGGAGATACAACCAGTTCTCGCGACATTTGTGCAGAAAATCCAAATCTTCACTGAATTCTGATTCAGTAGATATTTGGGGGATTTTTTAAGAATTTAGCAGATTTGGTAGATTTTTGCCGTTTCGCTGAATTTTGGTATTTCTATGCACCGCATTTTTCATCAAATTGGGTCTATTTGGGCAGAGTTGCTTCTATGATTTTTTGAAAAGGGGCCAACTCCCCACTTGTGTTCGGAAAAGGAGCCATTGAGGGGGTAATACAGATAGTGTTGACAATCAAAGATAAATCAAAATGTTAATTGACAGATGATTATTATAATTACTGATGATAGTCATATACAGGAGAATATATCTTTATTAAAAATGTCTATCTGTTAAACTTAACACACCAGAAAGTATGACACTTACATTTGTGTTTATCTTATGAAGATGAAATTTGATCTTACAGCAAATGATTTTTGAAAGCATTGTGATAAAATGTCAAATTGTTGACAATGTGTAATTATACTTCTTCTCACAATGCTTTCAAATTAAAATTAATCATGTATTTTCCAATTCTTTGCAGCAGGGTGGATTATTGCAATGATCATGACATGCGATGTGCCTTGTTAAGATTCATTTTCGATAATTGTCACATCCTTTATCACTCTAAAAAAGTTTTTTTAAATTCTGTTTAGACCACACAGCATAATTCATGCCCATATAAATCTGTCTCGGTCATGAATATGTCTCCAGACTTTCGGAAAAATTGTCCAAACTTCCTTTTTTGGTGCAATAACACCCGGTATGTCTATTGAATAACTGGGGACGTTTCTTTTTGGGTTCTCTTAGTCTGAAAAGCTGTTACTTTTAACTGATTAGCCAATATTTAGAAATATTCCGTTCACATTCCAATGTGTTTCACCACTTAAAATGAAGTGGGTATGTCATGCAGCAGCAATGTGTAAACAATTTGCACTTGAGGACTTCCAAGAACACTTCTAAAAATAGATTGACTTTCTTATGTACTATTTTAGTGGTCGTATTTGTTTCTAAATGGGGTACGGCTGTAACGATTCAGAAATTTTGACCATTTGCAGAAAATCCCCATATTCTATTTGCGCCATTGAGTCACCAATAAAGAGTGTGATTCCCGCAATCCCGCGGCCAATATTCAAACACAGGGACGAGCACAACCCTGTGATTCAACTCAGTTTTGGTGTTTTTGGGTAGAGACATATATACACATGACTCTGATTTGGGTCACAGGGTGTTTCATGTTACCGCTATGTTCAATTAAGTAATGCATTGATCTTTGACAGTCCGAACGAGTTTTTGTCAGAAGGACTGACGACTTAAGCGAATTCTGCTAAGCAGTGAGGGTGAAACAAACTTACCACTATGGCCCCTATTGCACTAAAAGCATCTTAGATCAGACAGTGAAACACAAATTCCGTCGTCAGGAACATCCGTCAATAAATACAAAACATCGCTGATTCTCGGATTTACACTAGATCTATGTACAGCTTGATAATTTATGTTATTCGAGGGAAACGAGAGAGATAACAAATCTTACCTGAAGCAAAGAAACTCGCAGCCGAATAAGTTCTTGTTTTCAGCCTTTTGGATGAATAAATAAGTTGTTGTCGTTATCTCAGATACCAGCTGGATGTGGACGGATATGACGTCGGCCGGATATGGATAAATGTCGCTCATGGTTCTCTGCTTCGTTCTATGTAATTTAACTGGGAATTTCATGAGTCGGGCCATAGTAAATTTGCATCCAAATTGTTTCCATACTCAATATAGGAAATTTCCCTTAATAAAGGTTATAGATCTACCTTGAAAAGGTGCAAAGCACGTTACTTGCTCCGCAAGTAACGACCTGTGCTCGTTATTAATGCTTGATCTATACAGTGCATGATATATTGCCCGTCTGACATGCCTGTAAAATACAGGATATCCTACCTTTCTATATTTTATAGACCAGTCAGAATGATTTTGTTTTGTTTGTTTGGAGTTTAACGCCGCTTTCAACAGCTTTGGTCATATCACGGCGGTCAGTGCACCTACCCATGTTTTCCTGGCTTTCCCACACCAGTACTTACACAACATTCTTTCGAAGCCACTGACTACTTTCTCACATAGATCAGAGGTGAGAGGCAATGGAAAACATCGCCCGAAAGAATGTCGCCGCAACCGGGTATCGAACCCGTGACCTCCAGATCACGAGTCAGATACGCTACCAATTGAGCTACCCGGCCGGGCCCAGTTAGAATGATAGGATATCAATTACAGGATACGCTTCTTTTCTGGCTGGCCTTTACAATGCATGATATATTGCCTTTCTGCCCTGCCTATACAATGCATGATATATTGCCTTTCTAACCTGCCTATACAACGCATGATATTTTGCCTTTCCGACAGATTTTGTGCCAGTGGCACTGGCGTAATATGAGTATAGGTGCTACCTAGTTCGGGTTGAGAAATCGAATTTTTGAAATCAGAAAATACTGACGGTTTTCTGATACCAAGAAATACATTTTCAGATATCAAATATTCATTTTCTGATATCAGGAATTCGAATTCTTGATATCAGAAAATCATTTACATTTCTTGATATCAGAAATTCCATTTATTGATATCAATAAATCATTTTTTGATATCAGAAAATCATTTTTTGATATCAGAAAATCATTTTTTGATGTCAAGAAATCAAATTTTCTGATATCAAATAATCTGTTTTCTGATATAAAAAAATACTGACGATTTTCTGATATCAGGAAATACATTTTCTGATATCAAATATTCATTTTATGATATCAGGAATTCGAATTCTTGCTATCAGAAAATCATCTGATAAGGAAAAATAGAGCATATTTCTTGATATTTTTTTATATCAGGAATTCGATTTTTTGATATCAGAAATAATAAATTACCGCAGTTCCGACTTTCCAGTTGGCCCTTAAGAGGGGAGAGTTCTAGGCTTTTCAAGCAGTCCACATGTAGTTAATTGTACAAATATGTTTTTTCCGAATAAATAGAGATTTCGTCATCCTCTAGAGCCGGGAACTGGTTTCAAAATATTTATAAAAGCCAGATTTTGTTTCTCTATACATGTAGGTAAATAATTTAATAATAAATTAGTAAATTAACAGATCTCATATTATCAATGCATAAAACTTAATCAGTTGTATGTGGAGTTTTTATAAAATGCAAGGATAACATTTGATATAGATGAAAACATTGTTGAAAATCGGGAAGTAAAGCTTTTGATTCACATCGGTTTTGTTCACAACATTTCTAAAATGCGTCTGCTGTAACGATTTCCAACATATAGACTGTGTTTTATGCAACTGCAGCAGACGACTCTTGAAAACATTGTGACAAGAGTAAAAAACATTGCTCATTATGAGCAGAGTTGCTACAATGTTTTAAATTCTTTTCAATGATCAAACTTCGATTTTTTTAAGATTTATTATATTTCTATCCAGTAGTTTTCAAAGTCATCTGCAGATTTGATGAATGTGGAAAGGAGGTTAATGCAATTCATTTGTAATTTTATTTTAGAGTAGGATATAGAGATCTCGTTATAACCAAACACATTTATAAAATGTCTATTCTTTATTTTAATTTCTGTAACATTGTTTGTTTTGTTTGCTGACATTGTGATTTACGCCACTTTCTCCTTAAACAAGCGAGTCAGTCTGAATGCCATCCAAACAGTCCTCATCGTTAAGGAGGGAAAAACAAACAGCTTTACACTAACTGATACTTCTAAATTGCTATACCTTCAAGACAAATCTAACATGAGACATTCCCGAAGCAAAATGTGAATCAAACAGTTGACACGATTTAAAATGATGTCAAAATGGTCAAAGGTTATAACTGAAATACTGTTCAGTCATTGCATTCTTCTCTTAAGTCAAATATCGAAAAACGACATATTTTATAAATTCTCTCCTTTGTCTGTCTGTGCCTGTATATCTACCTTTCTCTAACTCTATATCTGTCCCTGTTTCTTTCTATATCTCTCTCCCTCTCTCTGTCTCTGTCTCTGTCTCTGTCTCTGTTTCTTTCTCTCTAGCCCTCTCTTTCTATATATCTATATATCTCATTGGTGTTCGGATAACTAATATCTTTGTTTTCTACAAACTCCCTCTTTGTCCGTATCTTTCCCTGTATCTCTCTCTTTCTCTCTATCTGTTTCTCTCTCTCGTTGTATCCATCTATCTTATGTATTTCTCTCTCTCTCTCTCTCTTTATCTCTCTATGTGTCTTTCGGTCTTTCTGTCTCTATCTCTTTCCCTCTCTCTGTATGTCTCTCTATCTCTGTCTCTGTCTCTATCTATGTCTGTCTCTGTCTCTCTATCTCTCTGTCTCTCTGTATGTCTCTCTCTTTCTTTATCTCTCTCTCTCTCTCTCTCTCTCTCTATCTCTCTCTCTCTCTCTCTCTCTCTCTCTCTCTCTCTCTCTCTCTCTCTCTCTCTCTCTCTTCTCTCTCCCTCGCTCTCTCTCTCTCTATATATATATATCATTTGTGTCAGGATAACTAATATTGATAGCATTGGGTAATAAGCCAAAACCTACAGTGATATAACTACATTTCTTATTATGGTTTCGATCCTAAAAATTACTATTTGCTTGTGTCACGGACATATCTAGTTACAGAAACAGATAGATCTTATTTCCCTTGGCGTCAGATCTATTCTTTAAAATATATGTTACATATATTTTTTTGTGACGAATCTGGGATTATCGTTTTACGTTTGATAATAAAACAGATTCATCTTGAATCAATATAAGCTAGTGTTTATGAAAGACTTTCAAGCAGGAGTTCGTTCAATTTTAGTTAATTTTGTCGATCAATTGTATATTTCAGACCGTTTTTGATCAAGATTGTGTCTTGTTTGGTATCTACTGCAATACATCGGGTATGTGTGCATTTGCTTTGTTTGTCGATTACTCTAAATATAAAGTGTCCGTATTACCTTCTTTTTTGAGAGAGAAAGATTAACTATTTCCCATGCACAGACACAGAAAACAATGATGTAAAAGCCATTCATTTACTATACTTTCAGTTATAGAGAGTGTCAATGTTGTTTCCTGTCGTTTATAGCAGATTATTTGGAACGTGTATATGGGAAAAGGTCAAACAGTTATAATTGTATCATCTCCTTTATATTTTCAGTAAGCATCAGTAAAGTGAAAGTGTGACTGGTTGGTGTTTAGTTTAAGTAATATCGACATTATTCAAAGAAAGCAATTACGTAAGACTCTTTTCCTACGCAGAGGGAATATTGATTATATAACGCCAGTGTCTTCAGCATAATTATATCACAAACACAAATATTTGTACATGGAAACGTATTACTGATTCTAGTCAAAGCCCAACTCTTTATACAAAAAGGGTAAAGACGTATATTCAAAACAGAATATCTCATATATTATTCCTCAGTGCGCGATGAAGTCAAACGGAAATTCGTCTAGCATCTGTCAGGGTTCTCGCTTTACACGCTCACTTGGCCATTATAACATGACTTTTCCTAACATTTTCCCTTCACCATTCTCATAAATAGACAAAAGCATTTCGTAGCAGTAATACAAAAAAATCATTAACTTCTTTTAGAACCTTGTGAAAATGGCTCAGGCAGTAATAGATGGCGACAGAAACCAGACGGAATCTGCTTTTGACGATTTAAGGGAGGAACCCATACAAGTCCCAGAGGGAAATGGACATCTCAATGATGTAATGTGTGACGTTTTTATTATTAAAACTTTACAAAGTGTAGGTGCAAATATCGCGTTATATTTGTGTTATATATGTGACAAGTATTTATGTCAGGATTGTTTTAGATGCATCTGTCAGGGTTCTCGCTTTACACGTTCAATTGACCATTGTAACATGATTTTTCCTAACTAAGGGTCCCTTCACCATTCTCATAAATAGACAAAAGCATTTCGTAGCCTTCATACAAAAAAGATCATTACCTCTTTTAGGCTCAGGCGGTAAAATATGGCGAAAGAAACCAGACGGAATTGGCCTTTGACGATTTAAGGGAGAAACCCATACAAGTCACAGAGGGAAATGGACATCTCAATGATGTAATGTGTGACGTTTGTATTATTCAATCTTAATATACTGTAGGGGCAAATATCGCGTTATATTTGTGTTATATATGTGACAAGTACTTATGTCAGGATTGTTTTAAAGGACACGAATCGCATCTATTGATTAAGAAAAATGAGAATGAAAGAATGAAGAAATTGTTTCTGAATGAGGTGAGTAATAAAAGAAAGAGAGAGGAAAAGTTCGAGAGGGAAACAATAAGAATAGAATTTCTGGGTGAAATGAGGAATGAATATGACAGAGAGGGAATTTTTGAGAGAGAAGAAGTGTCCATGATCGATAGAGTCAACATGAAACACGAATTGGATCAGGAGGATTGCTATATAACTGGATTGTGTGGATTTAATAATACGATGTGGGCTGTTTCTGATTTCAAAAATGAATGTATAAAATTATTCAGTGTCGGTTCTAATATTTCAATAATAAGTCTTAATTGTCACCTGACACTGTTCTACTATATTGATGCAAATGATTACTGATTCCTAGTCAAAGCCCAACTCATTATACAAAAGGGTTAAGACGTATTTTCAAAAAGGGATATCTGATACATTATTCCTCAGTGCTCGATGAAGTCAAACGGAGATTCGTCTAGCATCTGTCAGGGTTCTCGCTTTACACGCTCACTTGGCCGTTATAACATGATTGTTCCTAACATTTTCCCTTCACCATTCTCATAAATAGACAAAAGCATTTCGTAGCCGTAGTACAAAAAATCATTAACTTCTTTTAGGACCTTGTGAAAATGGCTGAGGAAGTAATAGATTGCGAAAGAAACCAGACGGAATTTGCCTTTGACGATTTAAGGGAAGAACCCATACAAGTCCCAGAGGGAAATGAACATCTCAATGATGTAATGTGTGACGTTTGTATTATTCAAACTTAACATAGTGAAGGTGCAAATATCGCATTATATTTGTGTTATATATGTGACAAGTATTTATGTCAGGATTGTTTTAGAGGTCAGGGTTCTCGCTTAACACGCTCACTTGGCCATTATAACACGATTTTTCCTAACATTTTCCCTTCAACATTCTCATAAATAGACCAAAGCATTTCGTAGCCGTAATACAAATAAAATCATTATCTCTTTTAGGCTCAGGCAGTTAAAGATGGCGAAAGAAACCAGACGGAATTGGCCTTTGACGATTTAAGGGAGGAACCCATACAAGTCACGGAGGGAAATGGACATCTCAATGACGTAATGTGTGACGTTTGTATTATTAAAACTTTACATACTGTAGGGGCAAATATCGCGTTATATTTGTGTTATATATGTGACAAGTATTTATGTCAGTATTGTTTTAAAGGACACGAATCGCATCTATTGATTAAGAAAAATGAGAATGAAAGAATGAAGAAATTGTTTCTGGATGAGGTGAGTAATAAAAGAAAGAGAGAGGAAAAGTTCGAGAGGGAAACAATAAGAAGAGAATTTCTGGGGGAAATGAGGAATGAATATGACAGAGAGGAATATTTTGAGAGAGAAGAAGTGTCCATGATCGATAAAGTTAACGTGAAACACGAATTGGATCAGGAGGATTGCTATATAACTGGATTGTGTGGATTTAATAATACGATGTGGGTTGTTTCTGATTTCAAAAATGAATGTATAAAAATATTCAGTGTCGGTTCTAATATTTTAAAACGATGTATACGGTTTCAATCTAAAACTTGTGATGTTACTGAAATAACGGTTAAACGAGAACCCACTGCGCAGGCCGTTATGTCCACCAGTGATAATGCTGTACCAAGACAAGCAGAGCCGGATAAACAATATCTGCTAGCTATTACTTTACCATGGAAATATAGAATATTGATAATTGATATCACACCAAATCCTGCCGTCATAACTAAATCTATAGAAACGGAGAAACACTGTTATTCTATAGATTTTAGTGCAGAAAATATTTGTACCCTCTGTATTGATGATGGGTACGGTGATGGTTATCGTCCCTGGTTTATATCCGTGATGTCAACTGACGGAGTCACGATAAAAAACATAAAAACTGATTTACGCACTGGTTGGCCTGATCTCGCTGTTTTTCCTGGAAGGTTCTATTTAACAAATCCGGAAAACCACACAGTACTTTGTGGAAATGAAAATGGACAAGTGGTCTCTCACAAAAGAATAGAAGGGTCACGGCCTGAAGGGATCAGTGTAGACCCCGCAACCAATAAAGTTTATGTTTGTGCCGAGCTTCACGATCAACTTTACCGGCTAGATTCTAGTTTAGAGAGTTTCCAGTCTCCCTCAGATTTCAAGTCCATAAATTTAGAGAGGCCTTACGCTGTTTGTTTTTATAGAGATAAACTCTATGTCGGTCATGAACGGTCTACTCATGAGAACTGTGTAAATGTGGTGAGAGTTCTGTGATCCATTCACCTTCTCTTATGTATATGCATGGCTTTGTTTACATGTTGAGGTATTCCTTGTTGTTTCGAACACTCAGTCTATAAATAGCTTGTCATTTGGTTTTCGGTTGACATCAATTTCTTTTATCTAATTGAAATTCATTAAAAAATCAGTAGAGCGCTCCATATATATATATATATATTAGGGATGGCAATGATTAATCGGTTACCCGGTTAACCGTACGTTTTCCGATTAATCGGTTAGTAATTTCGGTAACCGAGTACTCGGAAGAAAAGATAAAATATATACACAGTTGTGTTTCACCTTTTGTTCTTTTCAATTTGTCACACGTATCTGACATGAGAGGTTAATTATTCACACCTCGATCGGCCAGTGTTTACATTACTGCGATAACAGCCGCACTCGATTTTATTGATGATCGTTTGTTAGTGTAATTGTCAATTAAAGGACGCTTTGTTTCTTTTAAAAAGGGTTTGCTGTCTAATAAAGGCAAAAATTATAAGATAATGACTTATTAATTATATTCGGCGTTTGTTTTGATAATACAACTAATTGGAGTGAGTGTGATACATTTGAATTGTTGTTTTGTAAATTATTATTTACCAACACGATTGGAAGAGTAATTTGAAGTTTGTAACACATTTTCCCCTGAGTTCGTATTTAAAGATATGCAGCTATGTACCTTTTTCATTCGATATATTATAAATCGTGTAACAGTCACTTCGTTAAAAAAGATCTACAGAATATTTTGCCATAATGCCGCCTGCTACATCCTTTGTCTGGAAGTATTTCAAACGCTGTGCTGATGATAACAAAGTCAAGTGCAGTTTTAGTGGTAATGAACTGTCTTGGACTGGTGGAACCAGTGACATGCGCAACCATATTCGACTAAAACAGTGGATATTTATTGTCTATGAATTTATACGGTTAACCGGGTAACCGGTTACACAATTGTACGAGTAACCGGTTAGTAATATCGGTAACCGTTGCCATCCCTAATATATATATATATATATCTTTTTATTTTATTTCTCTAAATGATTTATTGAGGAATTGATCAACAATATATCTATTTCATTTAGAATGACTCATATATTTGACAATGTTTTTGGAATTTATCTGGCAGTGATTATCTGGCAACTGATTCCATGCAACTTTCAAATCAGCGAATGTTTTATTTGTTTAATGTTAGAACTGTACCTATAAACAAGCCTACTATAAATACCCCATATTTTGTAATTCAGTTAATATAATCCAGTATAAACATAATTCTATAATAATTTCTCTTTTGCTTTTGATAATTCAATTCGTGTTTTACATTTAAATGAGAGAGAGAGATATATATAGAGAGAGGGAGGAGGGAGCGGTGATGAAGAGGGAGAACTAGGGAGAGGGGGTAGACATGGAGAGGAATATATTTGTATTATGTCAGATATTTACTTTTTCCATATTAAATAACTTTTAAATATAACTAATATTTTTATGACCAAAACAATGTACAGTATTTGATATCATCCATTGAAGTTTTATTCATACACTTAAAGATTACAAGTAAAATTATCGCTTAAGCCGAAAACAGATATCCAGCTTGGGCATCACAAGAAGAAATCACAGGTGGTCAACATTTTAAAACATTGTTCGAAAAGAAGCCAAACTTAACACTATCATTAAATTACACTTATTGTTATACAAATATCTTCGTTCTTTTGAAAACATTGAAAATTGGGAATTATTGCGCATTCAATAAAGTAAATCGATAAACGTCGATAATATCACGACGACAGTTCGGTTATTCTTATCTGAATATGTACATTATTGAAGATGAGTTTCACTTCTTTTACGAATGTCCTACATATGACGATTTAAGAGACATTTATTTTAACGTATCTTGGATAAACAACCAGACTCTTGACACATTTTATGCAATATTAAATACAAATATCCAGTCTGAAGTATACAATACTGCAAAATTCATTCAGAGCGCATTCAAACTAAGAAGTGAGACTCTTTCAATACCTTAATTATTTTTCCAGCTTCAAATGTTAGTGTTATAATGTATTTCATCACTCCCTGTTGTATATACTTATAAATTATGTTGTATAATGGGCCGGTGGCCTAAATTACGAAATAAATATCTTGTATCTTGTATCTTTATTGGTGTCAATACTAGGGTTAATGGCCTGAATTCAATCAAGCCAACCGGGCGGAAACGAACCCAGAGCCTGATCTTAAATCCCACATACAATTGTACTGTGTTCGAGAAAAACAAATTTCAGCGTTATTATCTCGCTTATAGGCCGAGTTCTGTCAAATGTAATATCTAATTTAGGAAGTTTATGAAAGGCTTCTATGATTTATTTGCAATTATTGCAAAAAGACGCATTTGTCTAGATCTACTCTGGTCGTAAATGCCCAATTTTTTGTAGTCATAGAGCGCCTCTCAAACAATATGCAAAATCTATTTACAAAATGGGGCAGATCTTTAGAAGTAAAGGTATAGATATTGAATCATAGAATTCAAAACATTTCGGCAACTCGAGACATAGCTCATTATGAACAGTGTTTCCCTTATGTCACAATATTTTCAAATTTCGTTGGTGTTCAAATGCGTCAAAATGTGTTAATATGTTCGAAAGGGTTAATGGTCCTTTTATAGCGATCGTGTATGTATTCTTTAAAACAGGGCAGGCGAAGGTTATCCTTGTGTATAACACAAGTTGTGTCAACTAGCGTGTTTAAAATCTTTAGTATGTCCTAACAGGTAACGATCGATGATCTCCCGCTCCAAACTCGGACGTTTGAACCTGATTACATCAAGGAGACGATTTCAAGGATTTGTTTAAAGATCAAGATCATGCTATAAAAAACAGGCAACTTAAGGATGTACTGAACTGAAAGTGCATTTTTCATAATATTTAACTTTTGTTGTAATATTGGGTTTTTTTAAAGTTGGATATATGTTAAATTAAAAAAAATTGCTAGATCAATTTATAAAAGACTTATGATGAGCTTTTTTTTGCTATTTCAGCCCATAAAAAAAAAAAATAAGGTTTTCACGCAAATTGCCGATATTTGAAAGATGATATGCTAATTGTTTATCTTCTTGCGGTTTTAATCTCATTCTGAAGGTATTTTATCCATATCTTTGGAAGTTCATGCGATACATTGTAGTTAAAGCTAAAAGATAGAAACTATTTGACACTAATGAAAATCCATATTTGTCAGATTTAAGAATAAACAATTTCAAAACTTTGAAATAAGGAAAAAACATATAAGTTATTTCAATTACTATAATTTATCAGATTTTAATAAGAAAAGTATATGTCATTGGGCAATATTTTCAGTTTTTCTTCTTTGAATGGCTAAAAAATGTTAAAATATGAATATATATTTATTAATTCTTCAAACATATCTTCAAATGTCAAAAAAGTTTTCCAATATTTTCTACTTTTTTTCAAAACGATATGATACTATACAAGTTCTAGATTAAAATGTATATACATGGACTTTAATATGTTCTTTTTGCCGAGGTTTATTTCTTAATCAAACACGGCAACTGGACAGCGTCTCACAAAAAAATTGAAGGCTCATGAAAAAAATAGGCCCTTTATCTGAAGCAAATTTTATCCACTTTTTTATAAATTTTGAAGAATTATAAAAAGGTATAATGACTAACCAGGTTTTAATTGACAACAAAATAAGAAGATTTAATAAGAAAGTAAAAAAGAAATTATTTTTTTTAATTTCAAAACCTCAGTTCAGTACATCCTAAACAACATTTTACGATTTCTTGAAAACAAGTCCATGCTCATACATCGTCATACCATGTCTTGATCATTAAAAGGAAATGGTCCGGTGTAGCAAATAAGAACCTTACTTCACCGTCGATGATCAGATTATCATTTATCAATGCCGATCAAAGTAAGCAATGTATGTGCATTGTGTTTAAATGTTTAACACCACAACGCTTTTGTTAAATCGTTACAACAAATACGCTCAATACGCAGCATATATGGGAACCTGTCTCTCTGGTATACAGGTAAAAGGATGATAACATTGCCAAACCATACATGTCGATCATGTTCTATATTGCTTTCCCACCGTGTTAATATTACACAATTTATGAGTTTTTAATATCGACCTTAAATTTACTGTAAAATGAGAAGATATTATAACGATAGACTAAATGTAAAAGCCTTGGTCAAAGTACAGTTATGCAAAACGATTTAATTATTACTCATATTAAACTGAAATGTACATTTTCAATAATGTTAAGTATGATCAATATAATGTAACTTCCGGTGTATGGATCGTTCCAATCTAGTTAGGTCAAATTACACCAAATAGTCCCTAAAAAGCCATTGTTTGCGTATAAATTAATATATATATTCACTAAAATGTATTGCATATATTACACTGAGTTTAAGTTCAGTTTCAATTTAATAATTTTAGTATTTTGACCTGTCTGACAGTGAAAGAGTATGTGAAACCCCCGTTTTGGCCCAGTCCAATTGTGTTCAAAATGACGGTAACCTCTTCGCGGGTAGAATTATGTCTTTCATAATATAAACACCTCATTTCTGTGGATTATTTAAAAGCTTAATAGTAAGTCTTTTCAATGATTTAAAAACAATCATTGGTGTAATGTGACCTAAAGAGCTTCCGGGTCCAAAAATGAAAGGTCCATTTTATGTCATCTGCAAAGATGGATGCATTCTGGGTTCACTTACGTGGTGGAATCGCTTGAAAAATGTAAGTAAATTTTGTGTCGTATGCATAAACGGTTGCTTACATTCAATCTCTTTGAATATGATGAAACCGGTTGCCTAAAATGGCTTAAAATAATGCATAAACAAGAAGTTTAATCATAGTTATGAACATTTGACACATCAAAACCTATGAATGTGATGCGTTTCTTATTTCCTTTCTCTCGAATATCTATGTATTGCGCATTAACACAAAACTTGGCTGATTCGGCCGCTAGACATTGGCTTGTGTGTTATAGAAATATTGAATATTCTATGAAAATAATTGCCAAACTGTCAAAATATTTTCTTTTTCTGCTTCCATTTGAAATTATACTTTGTAAATAAATACTTAATGTAGCAGTTTTTTATGCCTTTAATGTGGATTTACCATCGTTTTTAATTGTCCGATGAATGTTTCTTACTTTAACGCCCTTTTACAATAAAGCGTCTATAGAGTATATTAAAGGAAACACATGAAGCTGTTGGTATCACAGGGGATCTTATATTGTAATGTAGGATCAGTGGGTGTTGATTAAGGCTACGTTTAACACGTTCCAAAATAATCAATCACTACAAAATACAAACAGTAAAAACCCATATACCTAACCGTGTCCTGTTGCCTCACCATGCATCCTTTAAGATTTTCTAGTTTGAATAATTGTTTGTTGGAAACCAAATGCAGTACGTCGTAATGTTTTTTCGCCATATCTTTTTTCAATATTGTTAATACAGATAGACTTACTAAAGGTTCAATCACACGTCGGTTGGTTTTACGAATGGTTGGCAGGTATTACCTGACTATAAACACACGATAGGTTTACCTGTCGACAACTATCGACAACTGATTATCAACTGGTCGCCGACTTATTGACGGCAACATTGTAATGGTTATACACATTCTGGAATACGAAGAAACCTCTCTAGATAGAACAATTAGTTGAAGAAGCATCATACTACTTCGTCAATTGCATCGTGTTTGACCAAGACGACAGAGGTCTATGGAACTAATGTGACCTTCTTTGACGATGGTAGATTGATAACTGAAGTAAGAACCATTGCCGACAGATGTGCATGTGTATGTACGTTATATATAAGATAAGACCGTGGAACTGTTGGCGACCATTTGTCGAACAATCAACCACTGGTTGGCGTTTCATTGCTCGCTAACCGCTCCCTGATCAGCCAATGTACAGTTGCAAGAGTTTGCTGACGAAATTGGTTGATCGGTTTCCAGCAACTAGTCATTGACCGGAATAATACTCTTAAAAACATTGCGACCAGTTTGGTCGGCAATTTAGTTTCACTATCGTTATCGAAGACCTTCAGATTGAAAACCGCGATCATACTGGTCACGTAAGGTGTTCGTATTTTCACTTCTATTATCGAAAACCTTCTGGTCGAGATGCCACGGCCCAGCCGGAAACGACGGGGCTATCCACCCTAGAGTCATGAGTTTTTACCCTGACTTGGTAATTCTTTCTTATGGATGATTGACAATATTCATTATCACTTACGCCTTTCGTCTCCCACCAATGCGCCAATGCGTGAGAAACACACGCTAGGTAACCTAGCCTCCGTACTAAAGCAGATAATTGTTAAAAACGCCTATAAACACAACACCAACCAATCAATTAGATCCAGAACAATTTGAGTAAAATTAAATGTAAATTTCAAAATAATTTTGAAGTTCACATTTCAAATCAAGAATTTGGCAAAGATTATGGTAATCCAAAATTGTACAGAAAATTAAAATTGATAATATCAGAGGCATACGGTCTTAATGACATGAAAACAGGTTTGTAACGGTTTTACAATGTGCCCTCTTTGATCAATACGGTATTTATATTATCCACACCAGTCCGTTCTGGTAAAAAAAAAAAAAAAAAAAAAAAAAAATATATCGATATATCAATGCAATCACAAGAGTACTAATTTGGGTTAGGCGACTGTTTGATATTTTAAAGCGTTTCGTTGCAGAAATCGATGATCATTTCCATTTGTTTGCCAAACTGGGGATATAAATTGCTTAAGCAAATATGTCAGCCATCAAGATTGATTGATTGATTTATGGGGATTAAAGGCTACGCCGTCGATCTGTTTATCAGTATTATTTGAACATACAGTCACATAACCAAATCACTCAGCTACGTATACTATGTTACGGATGTTGATATTACAAAAACGTTGTTATAATCACGAAACGCTTGACTGCATCGCTTACTGAATATGCGATATCGCGTGAATTTTATTAACTCAGAGTGCTCAAGGTGAGCTATTGTGATCACAATGTGCCAGTCATCTGTCCGTGGTGCGTAAACATTTGCTTTCTTAACACTCTACATTATACAATAAACATTTCTACATCAAATATTCATGATAGTTTAACACATCTTCATCAATTTTGCCCGAGTTCGAAACTGGGTCATGTGAGATAAAAACAACTAGGTCACAAGGTCAAATTGAAGGAAAATCGTGTGTACACTCTGGAGCCCTTGTTTTTATCTAAAGCATATTGTAACTTTGACAGAATAATTGGCATCATGATACTTTGGGATAAATTCAAAAACTATGTCACAATGTCAAATTGAAGAGAACTCTTGTTAACACTCTAGAGACAGCAAGTGTTTGCATCAGCAGCTTGAAACGTTCTCAGAATGTTAGCACTGATGATATCTAGGTCAAACTAGAATATGGATTATGTCTAGGGCCATCATATCCCTCGTCTGTCATATTAATCTTTCAAATATTTATGATAGTTGCAAGCACTTGGAAAACATTTAGTTGAAATACAGAAACTCTCTGTATGTGAAAGTGTAATTATTGAGTATAGTTTAAAACATGATGACACAAATAGATAATACAACATGCTCATAAAAGTGTCAGGACTCCTGCTGAATGAGCGATTAGTCACACGAATAGAAGAATATAGGGAGAACAATGTTTTTAAAAGTATTATGCAACCCACTCAATCAAAAATCAAAAGTCCCTTTTTGTCAAGTAATTTCTTAATTGCTCAACCATGTCACACACTACGATGCTTCAGACAGTTGTGATAACATAACACTTTCAAATAAAAGATGTCTTTATGAAATTGTTTGACTTAGTGTTACAATTTCTACCTTCTAGTTGTTCAAAGCAGAAACCTCTTAAAGCAAATAGCATTTTAAAGATTTGTAATTATATTGATGTAGATCTTAAATATGTCAAGTTTAAAACAGATAAGCAGTTCTCTTTTATTCTCAATTAAACCTCTGTAACTTCATATGCAATTTATGATCAGATATATAATTGATCGAAGTGTTCTTGCAACGTCATTATTAGTCAGCATTTAGCTCCACTGGTTGAAGACCAGTTGAGTTTACGTCATGGCAAAGTGTCAGTTGTGAGTGCGTGCGTTAATTTTGACTTCAAATGACTTCTCCTCTGTAACCACTGGGGCAAATGGGATGCAATTGGAATGAAACTTCATAGGTAGCATCTTCTCAATATCCTCTCTTGAATTCTTCAAATATTTTAAATCAATGCACAATCCTTGTTTCAAAGACAACAGAAAGTAAACAACATTTAAAATATTCTTCTACGAAAGTATGAAGCCGATTTTCAAATAATTTGTAGAAATGTTCATTTTGTGTTCAAGCCTTGTTGATTGGTAAACAATGAGCTCAAGGGCGCGGCACAATTTTGCATTATAAGGTTTACGTGACATCTTAAAGAATCTTCTCCTGAATGAATAAAGCAGATTGTCTAATTTCCTTGTGTGACCTGCTATGAGATTCCTTCAAGCCATGATGATTGGTCCGAAGACATGGCGGCTTGTGGGGGAGTTTTGTTTTGCCATATATATGAATTAAGTGAAAACTGTAAATATCTTCTCCACCGAGATTATATAGCCGATTTGCTATAGAAATGTTCCTTGTGGGTTATTGTACAAGATTCCTTCAAGCCATATTGATTTGTTAAAGAAGAGGGCCATGATGGCCCTACATCGCTCACCTGAGTTGTGCAATAGGATTTCGAATGCAAAACACATGTCAAAGAATCAAGCTGCTGAAATAGAAATGCAGTCACCAGAGTGTTAAAAAGATTTCCCTATATGTTGGCCTAGTGACCTAGTTTTAGCGTTAATATGACCCATACTCAAACTTGACATAGATATCATTAAGACAAACATTCTGATAAAATGTCAAGCTGCTGAAGCAAAAGAGGTGTGACCTAGATTCTGAACGTAAATGACCCATATTCAACCTTGGCCTACATATCATCAAGACAAACATTCTGACGAAGTTTCAATATTTTGAAGTTGAAAAAGCAGCCTCCAGAGATGTTACTTCAATTTGACCTAGTGACCTAGTGTTTGACCCAATATAACCCATATTCAACCTTGGCCTAGATATCATTTAGACAAACGTTCTGACAACATTTCAAGCTGCTGTTAACAAGATGTTTCTTTTATTTGCCCTAGTGACCTACCTTTTGACCCGACATTACAACATGCTCAAGTTAAAATTGCGGCTTCCAGAGTGTTAACAATATTTCCTTCAATTTGACTTAGTGACCTAGTTGTTGACCTTATGTGGCCCGGCTTCGAACTTGTCCAAGTTTTTATTGAGATGAATGTTCTGATAAACTGTCATGTAGATTGGATGCAAAATGTAGCTTGAAGACGGACGACGCCCGACAGACGACGCACGACGCACGACGCACGACGCACGACGGACGACGCACAACGCACGACGGACGACGCACGACGCACGACGGACGACGCACGACGGACGCACAACGACGACGCACGCCGGAAGACGCACGACGGACGACGCACGACACACGACAGACGGACGACGGAACAAATGTGATCACAATAGTATCTACAGTGAAACTTTAAAAGTATTCTCCTCTGAAAGTGTTAAGCAAATTGTCAAATAATTATGCAGAAATGTGTCATTGGTGACCATCTGTCAGATTCATCACAGCCATATTGATTGGTCCTTAAACATGGACATCAGGGGAAAGGGTGGGTGGGCTATTATTACTTATCTGGCTGAAGTGAACTTTTTCAAACTCAATAAATTTGTTTTTCATTATTTGACTTTAGTGATTCAATTATTGCATAATGGAAGTGGAGCGATACAGGCCTTTTTGGGCCTCTTCTTTAGAGAACATTTCATCTTTTGCTTAAATAAGTGTAGATTATTGTTTACAATTAATGCCCCCTTTTCCTAAAACAATGTGTATTATGTATGCACATCAAAAGGTATTAATGCCGTAGCCATGGATCCATTCTAAAGAAAGTGTTAAGTATTTGCGAAAGCTATCTCAGGAGTGGTCTAGGAAAACCTACCTAAACATATTTATGATTTGTATGACCCGTTTCCAACTTAGACGCATTTTGACGAATCTGCAGCAGGCGACATCGAAAACATTGTGATAAAAGAAGAAATAAATAATTGCTAATTACTAATGAGCAATTACTTCTTTTGTCTAAATGTTTTCAACATTATTCAATTAATTATATTTTCTTTTATAGGGATTTTCGTAGGTTTGTCCTGATATGTTTAAAGTTGTCTGCTGCATATTTGTTGTAAGTGGGAAAGTGTTAAAGGGTGGTCAACCATTTGAACTCTCTAATAAAGTCACATTTCGAAAATATAGTTCAAAAGAAGTGGTTTAGTTACATTATAAATGAAAGTAGTTTTCCTAATTTTTGTCATTTGCTATAATTAAGATATATATGTTTTCATTTGATGTGACTTACACTGCTGTGACAACATGTTGGATATGTCTTTACTTAATACCAAATGTTATAAACCTTTTGTCTATATATAAATTGAAGAGATGCTAAGTGTTTTCAAGTATTTTTGATAGTATTTAAGTGTATGGTACTTGTGACATTAATACAATGTGAATATTTTACAAATATTAAGGGTGAAAGGACCAGGATTTGACATATATAAATTGTTTACTGACCTATGTTTTACATAGCAGGAACAGTTCAATATGTAAGGGGGCGAGCCACTGTACCTCAAACAGTAGCCACACAGGATGTCAAACCAGTAACTTCAAACCCCAGCTCGACCAATGTTGTGTGTGCTGTTTGACAAAAGTCAATGAAACATTTGACATTCGTCTTCCAACTGGTAAAAAGACAAATTGTTCATTTAGAGCAATGTCTCCTTCTGTCACAATGCTTTCAAAAGGTCGTTTGCTGTTGAGGCACCAGAAACCGTCTGTATGTGAGGAGGGGTTATCAAATATTGTGCTGTTCTTGTAAACATTAGGAATCACACTCATTTAAGCTGTCGTCGGCTCCGGCTATGTTTACTTTATGTTTCTCCAACGGTCAGCCTGGTCACATAGGTTCACTTGCTTTGGCACTGTTATGAGGCATAATGGCGTCCGAGTTGGACTTAATTTTATTTTAATGCGGTCATTTGACGATTTTTCGTCTAACAAGTAATCATATTAAGTCACGATATAATTATTATTTATTAGGTTCTTTACAGCTCTGTGATTTCGGCCCAACCTAAACTATCAGATCATACCTTATTTTAATATAGATTGTAAACTTGATTAATATATTTCTTTCCCAAAGGATGTACTTTTGAACAAACTATGAAAGTTTGTGAAATGCCAGTAGGTAGATTTTTTACGAGAATCCTCAGGTCTTTGAAAAAAGGTTGGCACTCCATCATAATTCAGTCGGGGTTTTCCGGGTTTATACCAGAGCTTTTAATGAAATATAAGACTGATTTTGAAACAAATTTCACAAAGTGTACTATATTTTCTGGTAGTCCACATTTTGAAAGATTTTCTGGCCGATTTCTTATGTTGATATTCTGGCACAATATCTTACTTAAACCAGGGTTCAGTTGAGAACAAGTGCATTCCAATCCCCGAGATTGACGTATCTTCACAAAATGCCGCGACGCATTTACTCATTTTGTATTAACTAAAACTATAATAAAACAATTCACGAACGATTCCTAGGTTGTGTCGTCAACGTAAATCTAGTTGGCGCAGCGTGATTGCTTGTCCGACATTACGTCAGACCCGGTTATGTCAGGTGACCAAACATAAATCGATTTCGTCTCACGGCTGCGGTAAGGTTAAAGCCTTATAAAAGCATAAAAACAAACAGTATAATAATAATATTTTTTCAAAGATAAATGGATTTATTTGATGCTTAATTTGTAATTAATGCACTATTTACGACATGTTGAAACGGTTGCAATTCCACTTTAATATGCTATATGTTTTTTTTGTTTTTTTAAGAAACGACCTAATCCAGCCTGTTCTTAGAGTTTCAACTTTTCTAAAATACAATTTTAACACTGATTGATATCCTTTGTATCTAGAAAACTCCTGTACGAACACTCCTGTACCTATCACAATGATTACTTTGAAAACTCCTGTATCTATCACAACGATTACTTCGAAAACTCCTGTACCTATCACAATGATTACTTCGAAAACTCCTGTACCTATCACAAGGATTACTTCGAAAACTCCTGTACCTATCACAATGATTACTTCGAAAACTCCTGTATCTATCACAATGATTACTTCGAAAACTCCTGTATCTATCACAATGATTACTTCGAATACTCCTGTATCTATCACAATGATTACTTCGAAAACTCCTGTATCTATCACAATGATTACTTCGAATACTCCTGTACCTATCACAATGATTACTTCGAAAACTCCTGTACCTATCAGGAATGATTACTGCGCGAGCTGGAACCTAACGAGACAAAGATAGGTTCAAAATCCTTCTGGTTCCATGACATATACAGTACCCACATCAACTTTACTATGTCATTCTATGACGTCCCTATGAACCGAGAAAATCACTGAATGCTATAGTAATTCAGTTCGCCACTCGCTACGATCACAAGTACAGTTCATACGTTTCAAATAGATAAACATGTATAGGCCCTCGCGATACAGTTTGCATTGATCTAGCGAGCTGCAAGCAACAACATAAATAACGGTAGTGTAGTGGATGTTCAAATCTTCGACCAAAATGATCTATCTAGCTTTAAAAGCAATTTAAAATATAGTTATGTGACTTGTTTATGTGACAATCTTCTAGCTTTAAAAGCAATTTCAAATATAGTTGTGTGACTATTTTTATGTGACAATCTTCTAGCTTTAAAAGCAATTTCAAATATAGTTCTGTGACTTGTTTATGTGACAATATTCTAGCTTTAAAAGCTATTTTAAATATAGTTATGTAACTTGTTTATGTGACAATCTTCTAGATTTAAAAGCAAGTTCAAATATAGTTCTGTGACTTGGTCGGTTTTAAAACAATCAAAGGAAGCGATACACATTGAGTTTAAACCAACTGAAATCACTCTATTTCGTGACGTCTTAATGTGACTCATGAACAGCGTGTGGACGTCTTTCAGTACTTGAAGACCTCGTTATTGGATTTAGGAGCACGTTTTTGATTAACTCAGTTTCTTCAAACAAATTGGCAAATTTAAAATTGCCCAAAACGTGAGCATTTACTCCTTTACCATAAAATTGTTTTTCATAACGTCGTCCGTTGTAAACGCATCAGATGTTGTGTGTAGCCTACGCGAGAAATGATACAATCACTAGACATGGTAGTTAGTAATAGTATTCCTGAGATGATCACGTGAACAAATGTATTTAGGGAGGTTGGAGTTTCACGGTCTCTTCGTATATTATACTCGTTTCACCGGAAGTGACATCACTTGATTTCCCACATGTTCTCATCCATATAAGCGGAAGCAGTAGACCGGAACTAACGATGAGACAGGAACCAGCCACGTAAAACGATGTATCATATTCCCGAGAAATGTCGTACAGAAAACCTGAAAAGAAAAAAAAGGTAATAACAGGATAGTCTTATATTTGTTAGCGAATGTAATAAAGCGGTGTCAGTCGTCTAACTTAGATTTAACAACATGAGTCTGAGATTATATCTATGAAAACTTGTCATAAGTATCCATATTCATAATAGGTTTTTTTATAAATATAATACCATATAGAAAGGCTATGAAAATAGCACGGGTCTGATGGCGTTCTGTTCCAAAGTTTCCCAAACGAATGATTTAACGCGTTATTTCTTTAACCATTTCCCACACACAACAAATCTACAGCAGACGACTTTGTACATATTTGGGTAAACAAATAGAAAATCTCTATAATTGAATGGATAACCTATGACTGAAACTGGAAAACATTGTGGCAAAAGGCTCGTTTTGAGCAATTTCTTCTTTTGTCACTATGCTTTCAAAAAGCCGTCTGCTTAAAATGCGTCAGAACACGTCTATATGAGGGAAAGTGTTAACGAATATTTGCCTGCGTTCCTAAATATATACTCGACGTTTTGGTGGGTTTTCAAACTGCTGAACGGCAACGATCCGTATGATTGAATTACTATCAATCGTAACAACCTTGAACTGAAGAGAATCCATACTATCAAAACAATGGCTAATTATTATAATTTCTGAAATAAAACACATTTAAATAATTGAGTATGAAGGATTAAAGCAGACATTTCAAAATCAACAAGTTTCTTGTAATAATACAGTAAAAGAAAAACTTACAAAATCTGTATAAAAAATGAAAGCAACCGTGCTTAGTAAATTGTTTATCCTTATACTTATTAATTCCTGAAAACCGATATTATCAACCCTGTTCTGTTATAAGAATTGATCAATCTTTTCTTAAAATTGATATATGAGTCGTTCTATAATTTTGTCACAATTTACAATCGGCTATTTTTTAAAAATGCCACTAATGTAGACCTTTTATTTAAGATTATAAGAGATTTGTATCTAAATACATGGTTTAAGGCTTTACTAACTTTAAAGAGTTTGTTTTGACTTCTTCAAAATGAGAATCCATTAGTTATTAAAAATAAAGCCCTTCATGTTTCAAAGTTTTTTGAAGACATTCGATTGTGCACATTATTACATTGTAAGTTGAATGTAATATAATATGTATGTAGTGTGGGCCGGATGCCTAATTACGTAAACAAAACTATTGTATTGTATTGTATTATACTGCTCAAAATCGCAGCCTGATCTTAGTCTACACTGTTTGCAATCGTAGAAACATAGCCATAAATAACAAGACAGGAACATAATAACAATAGTTAAAGTTAGTAACCCTACCTGCCATTGGGCCCGAAATGACTGCACCCACTGCGCGGAAAACGAAATTGATTCCGATAGCATCGGGAAAGTCTTTGCCAGGGATCAACTTTGAGATGGCTATCACAGAAACACCGGACATCACAGTTAAACCAAAGCCCATAACGCCTGTACATATTAAAAACCCGGTCCGGGTATCAAACACCGGCAAGGAAATGGCCATAACTCCTCCAAAAGCTATTGATATTGTATATAGCACTAGAGCGTCGAAATTGAACGGAATTGAGTATAGGAGTGACCCGACAGCATTACTCACGGCACATACAGATAATGCCAACGATGTAGTCCCTTCTGGAAATGATTTATTGAGCACTAAACTAGGTAGAAACACAAATATCACTGTGGACATTAAGCTGACTAAGAGAGAATTTAAACAGAATATAAGATATGGAATTTTAAAAATTATAGAACATTTTAACACGCGTTTTTTCTTAGTCAAGTTTGTTTTGGCGTAATTGGGTATCAAGACAACGGCAAGCGCGCACACATTAAATGAGACACCGCCCTGCAGCAATAGAGCTCCCCTCCATCCATATTCACTAATCAAGCGTGGTAACAATACGGAGAAGATAGCCATCCCGGTAGTAGAGCCGACACCCATAAGTACCTGGGCGCTGGAACGATATCTGTCGAAATAGTCGTTGACTGCCGTAATAAAGCCTATGAAATGGACGCCAGTGCCGAAACCTGTAAAGATAACAGAAATACATGTACAGTATTGACTCTTTCTCCCCATGTTGGTGCATCTGCAGCAGTGATACAAAAGGAATGAATGAATGAATGAATATTGTTTTATGGCGCATCGACAGCTAAGGTCATTTAGCGCGCAATTAAATTTAATTATTCATAATCCCATGAGCAATTCCTCCTGTTTCCGCTACAGCGTTTTCATTTTTCATAAATGATAATAGTGTCTTATTAATATACGTTGCTTCAAAACGACAATCCAGATATCATAAAACACTTTCATATTTCATATATATGTTAATGAAAACATGATAAGGACATCATTCTCAGTTATGTACTATTTTACTTTCAACAAAATATGTGTCATTGTCATTGTCATTAACGGAATGTTGTAACATAATTCCACCCTGCGTCCATGCCACGGACGGCATATTCATACCTGAGTATTTACGTCACAATGTTACCAAGGTGACGATACCTGTTTAAGAGTAAGAGAGCTATGGAGAGAACATTTAAATTGGATCAGGGCTGTGTTTGTGGAGGTGGACGCTTATGGGGAGGTAGGCAGACGTGCCATTATGTATTGCATAATTAATTTAGAGAGTACAGTGGGACAGGCTTTATGGTATAACGGAAGGATGTGAGAGACGCAGATGTTGTAGAAATGTTATTTGTTTGTTAACCCTTTCCCTCATATAGACGCTTTCTGACGCTTCTGCAGCAGACGGCTTTTTTGAAAACATAGTGACAAAAGAAGAAATTGCACAAAACGCGCAATTTCTCCTTTTGTCACAATGTTTTCCACTTTTAGTCGTAGGTTATCTATTCAATTATGGAGATTTTCTATGTTTTGACATAATACGTTCAAAGTCGTCTGCTGCAGAATTGTCGTATGAGTGAAAGGGTTAATTAGACTATATACTCAGTAGTAAATAAAGCACAACACAGGACTTTTTGCTGTACGATGTGTTAACCCTTATAGTGTCACAATATTCGATACTTTTGTTGAGATGTTTTCAATGTCGTCAGCTGCATATTTGTTGTCTTGAGAAAGTGTTAAAATTATTGATTGATTGATTGATGAATATAAGTTTGATGCCGTTTTAAACGGCATTTCAGCTATATCACGGCGGTCAGTTCACATAAGACGTGACTTCCCTCATGTGCGCTCAGGGCTGCATGGCTAGCATTACGACTGACTGGGTTGTGTCGGGATAAATTGACGAGTAGTATTGATTACCTACCCAGGTAACACCGTCATAAAACTGGGAAATTGTTGAAAGCGGCGTTAAACACCAAACAATCAATCGCCTAAGACGTTTGCCTGGTTTCCTTCGCATGAACTCATTATTCACAAGCAACTGGTTACCTAACCTGAGGACCAGAAAAGGAGGAGTATACAGCTCTTTTACCTACAATATCTCTCTTATTATCCATCCAAACCCTTTGATGTGGGTACTCAAAATTATGTTGAGTACCCACAACATAGGGTTATTAGGTAAGATATGGATTTCAGAACGTACAGAACTCGCCTTATCTAGGGCTCTGACCTAACCACGTCTACTATTTTAGCCTATTGGTGGAAGACGATTGATTGATTGATTATTTGGGGTTTAACGCCGTTTTCAACACCTACTCGTGCGTTTCCTGGTTCTCCCACACAGTACACCACACAACATACTTTCCAAGCAACTGGCTGCTTTTCCACAGGTAAAAAACGAACGATGCTAGTAGCTAGACTCAAGGACTTTCTTTAATAATCAAAACGAAAGAATGACCGACCCGAGGTTTAAACCCGGGTAGAGTTGAACAGACATGAAAATATAGAACGATTTACTAATACGAGCCGTCCCGCGAGAAACAAAACAACATTATGATCTCTGCGTAAAGTATCGACCTGGATCAGCCTAAGCATGCAGCGCAGACTAACCCAGACAGACACATTTTCTTCTCCTGTGAATTTTCTGTTTCAGGAATCATTACTCTATGCATCTATCCCTCGGAGACGGAATGTGTCGGCCCGGATCAGTGTGCGCGGACTACGCATGCTGATCTGGGTCGATACATTACGCAGATGCCATAATGTTGGTGTTCTTGCGGGGAGGCTCGTTATTATGTTTCCATTAATGAGATTCGTCAGGCGACAAATCGAGGGCTTGGCGTGAAACGGTTGTAACTAAAAACCTATTTTGAAAACCCTGGTTTAGGGGCAATTTTGACCCCTTTGTAAACAATGCAAATTTAGGTGCCATCGCTCAGAACGAGCCATGGCACCTAACTTTCCATTGTTTACCAAGTATAATTATTTGACGCTTTTAAAGACTTTATGACAAGGTGATTAACCTTCGTAAAAAAAAATACCAATTTTAGTTACAACCGTTTCACGCCAAGCCCTCGAAATGCTCTTAGTATATTTCATTCAGTGATTCATGAATGTTAAACGAGTACAGTCGCAACCGTCATTATAATTATCTGTTCCATAAATGAGTAGCTAGGTTTATGTATTAGGGATTTTTAAATTCCAACTATATATATATAAACTGCTCTTCTCCCAACAATATCTCCCTTAGTATCCAACCCACATATATGATGTGGGTACTCAAAAGTATCGACTCATTGAGACGATTCTTTTGAGTACCGACAGCATAGGATTAGAAGATCAAATGAGGATTTTAGAGCTTGTAAAACTATCCTTAACTAGAGATCTCGTTATGCTACCTTACTATTGAAATATATGTTGTTACAACTTATGTAAAATGTGTGCCTGGATACACAAAACAGTACTAGGATGGGAAGTGTGCCTTGCCAAACGTCACTCCGCCGCGACAGGGGATCGATCCCGGGACGCCCTGATCTAAATCGTCGACGCTATCCACTTCGCAACGACAACTAAGTAGAGTGTTTGCTTCCGGGTCGAACAAAATTTCAAATGAGCTACAGAAAAAGACATCATAAAAAAATGCATACGTACATCCAAAGATTCCGTAAAACAGAAACAGAAGGTAAATGTTTGAAGCAAACATACAGAGGCATAGCCCAACAGTTGATAATACCCCGCCTATAAGCGCACATACTCTGTATCCAAATTTATTAAGCACCATGCTACCTAGCGAACCTGAAATGATATAACATATTGTTATTATCCTGAAAACATATTAATTTCAATACATTGTACACGCTAGCATTTCTGAAAAAAAAGTACAATCAGATCAGAATGTCCTTCTTCCAAGCATTATGTGAAGTGCACAGGTTTACAGCACAGGTGAAAGATGCAGTGATATGAACCCCCTGGTCCTTTCCCACCCCCCTTGCCACACTCTACAACCCAACAAACTTAAACAAGAGGGCCATGATGGCCCTGGAATCGCTCACCTGATTTTTTTTTTCACTTTAGCTATATAAGCCCCGCCATCTGGCGGGCATAGTTTCCAACCAATCAACTTGGCTTTAAGGAATCTGATAGAGGGTCACCCTAGGAAAATTTCTACAAAATTGTTTGAAAATCGGCCTGACACTTTTGAAGGAGAAGATTTTTTAAGTTTTCACTATAGCAATAAAAGGCAAAATAGCCCCGCCCCCTGACGGCCATGTTTTTTGACCAATCAACATGGCTTGAAGGAATCTGATAGAGGGTCATCCAAGGAACATTTCTACAACATTATTTGAAAATCGGCCCGACACTTTTGGAGGAGAAGATTTTTTAAGTTTGCACTATGGCTATATAAGGCAAAAAAGCCCCGCCCCCCCTGGCGGCCATGATTTTCGACCAATCAACATGGCTTAAAGGAATCTGATAGCGAGTCATCCAAGGAATATTTCTACAAAATTATTTGAAAATCGGCCTGACACTTTTGGAGGAGAAGATTTTTTAAGTTTTCACTATAGCCATATAAGGCAAAAAAGCCCCGCCCCCCTGGCGGCCATGTTTTTCGACCAATCAACATGGCTTCAAGGAATCTGATAGAGAGTCACCCAAGGAACATTTCTACAAAATAAGTTCAAAATCTGCCAACCAGTTAGGGAGAAGTAGAATTTTGAAGTTTTTTTCGTTTCGTTGCCATGGAAACCAGAATTCTGCATGGATCCCACAAATTTGAAGGAATTCTGGTGAGGTCATTGAGAGGATGCTTTCTGTGAAGTTTCATCCCAATTGACCCACCGGTTACTGAGGAGAAGACGTTGAAGATTTTTTAAGTTTGCACTATAACCATAAAAGGCAAAATAGCCCAGCCCCCTGGCGGCCATGTTTTTGACCAATCAACATGGCTTGAAGGAATCTGATAGAGGGTCACCCGAGGAACATTTCGACAAAATTATTTGAAAATCGGCCTGACACTTTCGGAGAAGAAGATTTTTTAAGAATTTTGAAGTTTTTTCATTTCGTTGCCATGGAAACCAGAATTCTGCATGGATCCCGAAAATTTTAAGGAATTCTGGTGAAGACATTGAGAGGATGCTTTCTGTGAAGTTTCATCCCAGTTGACCCACCGGTTACAGAGGAGAAAATGTTGACGGACGACGGACGACGGACGCCGGACATAGGGCGATCACAATAACTCACCTTGAGCACTTCGTGCACAGGTGAGCTAAAAATACATGATATATTTGTTATTTGCAATATGTGGCTCAAATATTAAAAAATATATATATTTTTTTTTTTTTTTTACATAGTATATGAGTCATATTTTGCAAATAACATTGATTCATAGGACCAGGGGGTTCATATCACTGCATCTTTCGCCTGTGGTTTACAGAAGCTTATTACAAGCTTTCTCAAGTAAGATGTGAACGGTTTAGATCTCAAAGCGACTGAAACCCAGATGGCAGGGGAAAAAAAAAAAAAAAAAATCGAATTCGCCCTAAATGTTATTCTTTATGTTATCCAAGTAAAACCAGAGTAGAAAATGTATCGTTTTTTATCAATAAAGTGAACTTGAGTCGTTTTCAATTGTCCCGATGAAGGGGTTTCCTATTTAAAAATACTTACCCCGTTACTGACAGGGTAGAATTTGCGATGGAAAAAGTATCGAAAACCTCCGCCATTTTGGAACTCTTCTAACTCACGCTTGAAGCAGGGTTGCAAATAGTCGGGGTCAGAAGTTCATATGACGTCACTAGGGTTAAAACTCTTCCCGTTCATGGGGAACCCGTGTAACGCTAGTCGGAACTCGGGTTCGTCGAGAACTACGCCATTAATATCTGCTTGGATCTATATTAAGCCTAGTATTGCGTTAAATATAACATCGAAGTTCGACAATTTAGGTCCTTGTACGGGATAACACTTATCATGTAAGTGTATATGACTGTGTGTATTGTACGGTTATTTGAAAAGGAATATTTTATATGTATACGCTGGAACCCACCGAGCGCAAATCTTTCCTTCGTGCAAATGGTGTGATATAAAAGTAATACTATTTAAATCGTTCACCGATAACCATACGTTATCGACACAAGAAAGCTCGTTTTCTTGTTGTCTAAATTACGGATCGCAATTATTTGCAAGGCCCAATTAAACAAATTCTTATTTATCTGCCTTACAAATAAAAACATCACTGATTACTGAACTCAGAGGTTTGTATTTTAGGATTATTTACACACAAGCATCAAGAATTGCCAACCTCCGCCATTTTGGAACTCTTCTAACTCACGCTTGAAGCAGGGTTGCAAATAGTCGGGGTCAGAAGTTCATATGACGTCACTAGGGTTAAAACTCTTCCCGTTCATGGGGAACCCGTGTATCTCTAGTCGGAACTCGGGTTCGTCGAGAACTACGCCATTAATATCTGCTTGGATCTATATTAAGCCTAGTATTGCGTTAAATATAACATCGAAGTTCGACAATTTAGGTCCTTGTACGGGATAACACTTATCATGTAAGTGTATATGACTGTGTGTATTGTACGGTTATTTGAAAAGCAATTATCACATCAATAAAAAGTTGCAGTAATTTATCGAGCCTTGAAGCGTTTTTAAATGGACATGCGATAAAAGTACGGAACGTCATTTATTTCTGCGTATGACAAAGTGTTTGTTTAAGATAACAATCATGTTTTTCAACAAATCAAGAGAGAAATTCGTCGTGGCCTAGTGGTTATCGTAGGGGATGAATTGAAACCGAGCATTCCAGATTCGATCCGCCTTGCCCTAGGAAAAGGCACAGTTCCTTGCCTAGTACTGGTTTGTTTACCCAGGGATCTAGAATAAGTGAACTGTCGCTGTGATATAACCTAGCCCAGTACTGGTTTGTTTACCCAGGGATCTTGAATAAGTGTACTGTCGCTGTGATATAACCTAGCCTAGTACTGGTTTGTTTACCCAGGGATCTTGAATAAGTGAACTGTCGCTGTGATATAACCTAGCCCAGTATTGGTTTGTTTACCCAGGGATCTTGAATAACTGTACTGTCGCTGTGATATAACCTAGCCTAGTACTGGTTTGTTTACCCAGGGATCTTGAATAAGTGTACTGTCGCTGTGTTATAACCTAGCCCAGTACTATATCGATTGAGAAACAAGCTTTCAGCTTATATTAATCACGCTCGATGTCTGCTTCCTTGAGACTCAACCAGTACTCGCGCCGTTTGAGTGGTAACATACTTAGGAAAGAATCCGCTCATCACGTGATTCAAACCCGGGACCTTTGGTTCGAGAGGCCGACGTTCCACCACTATTTTTAAATGGGACCGTCACTTCCAGAGCAGAATAAAATATTTGTCATCTACCTCCGTTTTAGTGCTGCATGTTGGCCATGTTTATAACGATAAATATAGCTTTTGTGTACAGGGTTTCTTTTGGAACAGTTATGTCTCATTATCTTGAAATCAGGCCAGCAGAATGCGTTGTCAACGACAAACAGGGGATCACAATAGCTCTATTAGCTCAAAGCCGAACATATCCTTTGTTCAAAAACGGTGTATAAAACCGTATTGTCTCTGTCGTTGAGGGATTAGATAACAAATGTATTGGTATCAGTTTTCGTTTTTCAATCGACACACTTGTCTTTCTTACAATGCCGCATACACCGCGAATCGACTACGAGTAATTCCCCGACCAAATCAAAGGAAACTTACCACCAGTTAATCGCAATCAGCCTGAACAATCGTGCAGCCTAATGGATCTGAGCCGTCCCACGAGAAAACCAACATTATGGTATATGCGTAATGTATCGATCATGATAAGCCTGCGCATTCAGCGCATGCAAATCCGGGCCGTCACATTCCGTCTTAGAGGGATAGAGGTATAGAGTAATGATTCCTGAAACGGACAATCCAAAGGAGGCGACAACTGTCTGCCCGGGTTAGCCTGCGAGGCATGCTTAGGCTGATCCAGGTCGATACTTTACGAAGATTCCAACATGTTGGATTTCTCGCGGGACGGCTCAATTTTATACCGTTCGTTAATTAATCGCTGAACATTTAAAGAAAAACGCTTCATAGACATTGTAAATAATTGTATTTGGCATGAATGGACAGGCAAATAGTCAACTAAAGTTGTGGCAATTACGTAAATGGCGGGTTCCTAGCGAACCGCTCCTAATTAACTCCATTTACTTATATTAAATTTAGAAATTATTTATTTTACATCGATTGCGAAGCAAGCTTTCAGCTTATATTAACCAGGCTCGATGTCTGCTTCCTGGAGACTTAACCAGTACTCGCGCCGTTTGTAAAGTCAGGACCCGCTCATCACGGGACTCGAACCAGGGACCTTTGATATACGAGAGGCCGACGCTCTACCTCTGCGCCACTGTCTTCCACTTTACTTATATTAGCTATTTAATCATACACATTATGAATACCGCATCTCGTTTTAATCCTTTCCCTATAACAACACATATGCAACAGACAACCTTTAACCCTTTCCCTCATACGACAATTCTGCAGCGGACGACTTTGAACGTATTTTGTCAAAACATAGAAAATCTCCATAATTGAATGGATAACCTATGACAAAGAGTGGAAAACATTGTGGCAAAAAGAGAAATTGCACGTTTTGTGCAATTTCTTCTTTTGTCACTATGTTTTCCAAAAGCCGTCTGCTGCAGAGGCGTCAGAAAGCGTCTATATGAGGGAAAGGGTTAAATAGTTTCTTCAAAATTAATAAATAGAGTTGAGAAAAATGCGGTAACAGAAGAAACTGCTCATTTTGAGCAATTCTCCAGTTGCCACAATGATTTCAAACGTCGTATGCTGCAGCAGTTGCGTCCAAATGTGAATATTAATGAAAACTGTTTAAAACAAAACAAAAGTACGGTTTAGCTGAACTATGCATATTTTGCCATGTCAGTAAAAAATAAATAACCAATTCAGCCTACACTAGATATCGGAAAGCAGCGTGCAACAATATTGTGAACTCGACCGTATTTGTGACCATTGAAGACTCGAACCTTAATTCGCACTCTTCGCCATAAGCTCTACAAAGATCCCTTAGCTATATATATATATATATATATATATATATGCTCATACTGAAAGAGGACCAACCGCCGCATTTGTATAGTATTGAAGACAATCCAAACAATTGGATTACCTGTATAAAAACAATCCAAGGTCAAAGAAACGGGGCAAAGAATTCTAGGACGTTAACCAAAACATGACTGTACATTAACCCTTAGCCACTTGCATACCCATATTCAGGCATATATACAGCAGGCGACTTTAAAAAATATAGCGGCGAAAGGAGAAAATGCTCATGATAAGCCCTTAAGCCGTTTGCCGTAATGTTTTCAACTCTATTTAAATGTTATACCGTTATATTTAAAGATGTTTGTTTGTCTTGTAGGTTTTCAAAGTCGTCTGCCTCAAAAAAAAATTGTATTGAGGCAAGGGTTAATAAGATTAAATTTTACAACGTTTTAGTTCGTTTGTTTCGCATATAAAAATCGTTGACCCCGCTCCACGTTAAGTAATCCAAATGTATTGCAAACAAAATGAAAAATGGTCCTTGATTATGTTTATTGTTTACGAGTTATGGTTGTAGAAATACTAGTTAATTTCTTTTTGATCTTTTTTATTGTATTCGCAATGTTCCTTATTGATATGAGCCGCTCCACGAGAAAACCAACATTATTGACTCTGCGTAATGTATCGACCCGGATCAGCCTGCGCAGTCCGCGCAGACTGATCCGGGCCGACACATTCCGTCTTAGGGGGATAGAGGTATAGAGTAATGATTCCTGAAACAGAAAATCCATAGGAGGCGAAAAAGGTCTGTCCGGTTTAGCCTTCGCGACATGTTTATGCTGATCCGAGTCGATACTTTACGCAAAGTTAATAATGTTAGTTTTCTCAGGGAACGGCTCATATATATGTAATACATGTGCATGTATGTATGTTTATACTATTAGGCTAGAAACACAACAAGGTTTTTACAGCCTTTTAGGAAATAAAATGTAGTAAAGAATTCGGTGAATTGAACCCTTAACTTTTGGATGGTTTTAGTTATTCATGAATATCTAATTAACTCTTTCAGTACCAATCATGAATGGTAATAACGCGGTTTTCTCAAACAATACAGATTCAGGTCGGTCATCTCGTAACGAATTGTCACTCACCC
Organism: Serripes groenlandicus; assembly: GCA_031761405.1. NCBI lineage: Eukaryota > Metazoa > Mollusca > Bivalvia > Cardiida > Cardiidae > Serripes > Serripes groenlandicus. The sequence goes on from JASEVX010000003.1 coordinate 62,143,568, forward strand.
GAAGTCAGCATTGTTAACCTTTTACTCATCAAACTATTCAAAAACTCTTATTGCTTGAAATAATAGAGTCGCCCGAATTTGAACAATAAAGCGTCTACTTTAGTGGATACAGTGCTGAAAGAGTTACTTCAAATAAGTAACAAATGAGCCATGCTTCAGGGCGATGCAGCACTGTACCGGTCATCACGAATACCAGGGATACATGTACGTCAAACCGTCTGATCACAATTCCATATGAGCCGTCCCGCGAGAAAACCAACATTGTGGACTCTGCGTAACGTATAGACCCGGATCAGCTAAAGCATGCCGCGCAGGCTAACCCGGACAGACTCTTTTCAGCTCCTGTGGATTTTCTGTTTGAGGAATCATTACTTTATACCTCGATCCCCCTAAGACGGAATGTGTCGGCCCGGATCAGTCTGCGCGGACTGCGCAGGCTGATCTGGGTCGATACATTACGCATAGGCCATAATGTTGGTTTTCTCGCGGGACGGCTCATATTATGAGGATGCAAATGAGATTCCATAAATGTATAAACTCTCATGTATATAAAACGAATGGAAATTCTGTGATAGTTAGCGTATTCTTAAGCTTTGTTCTTTCGGGCGATGTTTTCCATTGCCTCTCACCTCTGATCTATGTGAGAAAGTAGTCAGTGGCTTCGAAAGAATGTTGTGTAAGTACTGGTGTGGGACAGCCAGGAAAACATGGGTAGGTGCACTGACCGCCGTGATATGACCAAAGCTGTTGAAAGCGGCGTTAAACTCCAAACAAACAAACAATCTTAAGCTTTGAATCTTGTAAAGTTCCCACACAATGAGGGACATTAGTGATAATTATATTATCTCCCTTGTCAGATAAAGACCAAGGAAGACCAAATAGTTGGTTGGTCCTTTTAGTTGGAATCCTTTGTCTTTATCGCCATTTCGCAATGAGATATTGCAATTACTCTGTACACATTAATCATAAATGTGTTAATTAAAGTGATGATTAAAAACAGAAAATTTACAAAGCAGTGTTTAAAGAAAACAAATGTAGAATTACTAATCAATCTAATAACAGTTGGCCAAGAAAATGCAGTTATAAGTGCACCATCCAGTGCAAAGAAACCAATGATAAAAACAGAGGAAACCAAATGATAGGACCTAGCTAGATGTAGAGAGTATTAAAGGGAGATAACTGACCGATGTCTCTGATTAGACACAATTATGAATGCTATAATATATTACAAATGAATAGTAAAAGCATAATGCAGTCAAAGTGATGCCAGCGGCCACGTGTCACGTGAAAGCGGTCAAAGGACATGTTAGTGACCCGTTTAGCAATGTCGGTAGAGTACTCGTCCTGAAAGCGAGACGTCCCGGGTTCGAGCCCCGGATTGGACACATGTTTTTCTATCCTTGTGACATATCTAAAATACAAGATCCCAGCATGATTGAATAGTAAATTAATTTCCCGTCGTTTGATTCAATTACACATACATGTAGTCCCCGTAACCACGTTGGATGCCATTCAAAGAGACACACAACTTTAAGTCATTCTTAGTAGGAATTGTGGATAAATATGTCGATCCCCGATGGCTCATTCGCTAAAGACGAGGGCTATCAATTCAAAGGTCGGATATTCTTTATTTGAGCCGTTTCACGAGAAAACAAACATTATGGCCTCTGCGTAATGAATCGACCCAGATCAGCGTGCGCTGTCCGCACAGACTGATCCGGGCCGACACAATCCGTCTCAGGGGGTTAGAGGTATAGAGTAATGATTCCTGAAACAGAAAATCCACAGGAGGCGCACAGTAACTTTCCGGGTAAGCCTGCGCGGCATGCTTAAGCTGATCCGGGTCGATACTTCACGCAGAGTCCACAAAGTTGGTTCTCTCGCGGGGAGGCTCATTTCCAATGATTGACACAAAGTTCGTCTACCAACAGGGGGCTAAATGTGTGAAGTAAGCTAGTTGCGCTGGAAGAAGGTTGTGTTGAGAAGGCAAGATGGTGCGAAAAGGCAAGGAAACACAGACTATGTGAACCGGCCGTCTTGATTAATTTGAAATACCGTTGAATACGGCGTTCAGATCCAATCTATCATGGAAGCATTTTTAACTTTACTTTTTTACTGCAAATTTAAACAATGTGTCGCCTGACAATACGTCAGTAAGTGAAAGCGAGGTGGACAGAAGGAGATACGACGGAAAAGTGATCCGCCTGTGTCTCCCTGCTAATGTGATTAAAAACTACTCACTTCCGAGAAGCCAGCCTACAAACGTCATAGAGCATAGCCATGACAACACGATAGGAGATGCATCTCTAAACTCTTCTATAAAATGGGTGTAGTATATGCCGCTTGTATACACTAGGCCGCCAAGAATTACCTGAAATATAGATAGAATTCAAAGATCCGGTATGCAAATTAGTTGATGTGTTTTAGCCAATCAAAGGGTTCGAAATGTTCTGTCCGGTATAATTAATTGCCGAACGTGTTTTCCGCGTCACAAACAAAAGCTATGTGATGCATGCGAACCGGGTAGTTTTAATCGATTAATAGTTGGTTTGTTTGCGATGCAGGAGGGTTGGCGTGGCTTAAAATTCGACCTCGTATTCGCTTTTGCAGAGCGAAGACTATTATATGAATACATCATTGGTTCCACTGTACTCGAACAATCGGTAGACAAGGTACTTTCGATAAGAATTATTTTATTAAACGCTCAATGGTATTTATTGTACGTGTAGGAAATCCGCGGTTTTCGAAGGGGAAAGCCATTGTCAATACACAAGACAAACATAGAGTATTCAACTTCTCTTTATATTTTAACATTTAAGTATTATTGACACACAAGTGATTTTATAATACATGCAAAAAGTCCAATTCCAGATAGTGCAAACTTTTAGTCAGTTTAATGAATCGACTACTGACAATTATTGTTTGGAAAATGGATAAATTAATTGTCAGCAGTGTTTACCCTTAAATCATGAACCGAAAACCAGGACCAGTTTAGGAATCATTGTGTTTTACAAACAGCCCAAGGGAGTATCTATATTTTCTTGGTCAATATCGTTACGTTCTTGTAAAACTGCAGATCTGTTCCTGCTTGTTTGGTAGGTTATTTACTTTAATAATGTCTCCATAGCTTCCTTATCGGTCACTGTGGGATGCCCGTCCTAGGATACTGATGTTATCAATGTAATATATGAGCAGTTCCACGAGAAAACTAACATTATGGACTCTGCGTAATGTATCGAACCAGACCAGCTCGCGCAATCCGCGCAGGCTTATCCTGGCCGACACATTCCGTCTCAGGTGGATAAAGGTATAGAGTATTCCTGAAACAGGAGCAAAAAACCTCGATGCCGTATTTGCATGTCGTTTTTCGATCCTGAAAATATAATTGACTGAGTTTTACAACCGTAACAAGAACAATTGTGTAATCTTAATAACTGTAACGTTTCATTATGAGCACTTCCCTCTTTTATCACAATGTTTTCAAAAGTCGTCTGCTGCATGAATGTCATAATGCATCTGACGTTGGAAATGATTTTTTATGAGCATTCATCAACGGCATATATTCAAGGATATTCGACCAGCCAGAACGGTATTTTGATCTTTCTAAAAGGATTGTTTGTACAAATAGCAAAACATGATTAGATTGATTGCGTTTATGTCCAAAAATTGGTTTAACAATCGATAAGAAAAAGAAGTGTCTGTCTAAATATCGGTTAAATAAAAACAATGTCTGTCTCAATTGAGCAATCAACCAAAATCACTGAACGATTATGTACAAATTAACTCTTTCAGCGCCAAAGGCGATATTGAGGTCTCACCTGAAATCAGCATTGTTTGCATTTCAGTTATAAAAATGTTCCAAACTGTTATTACAAGGGAAATGAAGTCGCTCGACTTTGAACATTAAACAATTAGGCGCCGAAAGAGTTAAAACTTTCCCATATACAGACGTAATGTTACCTTTATGTTTTCAAAGTCGCCTGCAGCTGATTTACAGTCCGATGGAAAGTGTCGAAACGAAACACGTGCACAAATGTTCAATAATTACTATTTACCTATCCACACACGCAAGGTGTTGGCATCTGTTCGGACAAAAATACCGTTGAATGTATATTGTTTTATGGCGTATCGACAGCTAAGGTCATTTAGCACAATTAAATTTAATTATTCATGATCCCTGGGTAAACAAACCAGTACTAGGCTAGAAAATGTGCCTTGCCCAAGGGCGCACTCCACCATGACCGTAGTGCCGCGACTGGGGATCGAACCCGGGACACCCGGTTTCGAAATGACCGACGCTAACCACTCGACCACAGCGGGTCCAATAATACCGTCTTCGAAAACCACTCTTCGCGTAAACTATTAATTAAATTGCATCCCCTCTTCACGAAAACTGGACCTGTAGTGTGTTCTAGTTAAAGACTATTACGATAGCATTGTTTGTTTAAACCCTTTCCCACACACAGCAAATATGCAGCAGAACATCATTAACAATTCAAGGCAAACACATGGAAAACCTCTTTGACTGAAAGGACAATTATTGAATATAGTTGAAAACGTTGAATTAATAATAAAATTTGAGCAATTTCCCCTTTTGTTACGGTGTTTTTAAATGTCGTCGGCTTCAGATGCATCGAAATACGTCTGAATGTTGGTTAGGGTTGGATAGAGTATTTTCGAGATCAAAACCTCTGTGGTGGCATAGGTTGATCTCGATATTCAATGGATAAGAATTAACGTAAACTAATCTTCCTATAACGCACTTCGAATTTAGATTATTATAAAATCATAAATAATTCCACGATGGTTACAGCTTACATGTAAATTTTGTAATAGCAAAGAGAAATGGAGAGATAGAGAGAAAGAGATATATTTATAGATAGAGAGAGAGAGGGAGGGAGAGATATATAATTATATATTTATATATATATATATATATATATATAGAGAGAGAGAGAGAGAGAGAGAGAGAGAGAGAGAGAGAGATAAAGAGAGAGAAGAGAGAGAGAGAGAGAGAGAGAGAGAGAGAGAGAGAGAGAGAGATAGAGACAGAGACAGAGACAGACAGACAGACAGACAGACAGTGAGAGAGAGACATACATACAGACAGACATACAGGCAGACAGACATATAGGCAGAGGAAAAGAGAGAGAGAGAGAGAGAGAGAGAGAGAGAGAGATACATAGAAAGAAAGAGGGAAAGATAGACACACAGGCAGACATACAGAGACAGAGAGAGAGAGGGAGAGAGAGACAGAGACAGAGACAGAGAGACAGAGACAGAGAGACAGAGAAAGAGACAGAGAGACAGAGAGAGAGAGAGAGTGAGAGAGAGAGAGAGAGAGAGAAATATAGAGAGAGAGAGAGATACAGAGAAAGAAAGAGGGAAAGATAGACACACATGCAGACATACAGAGACAGAGAGAGAGAGGGCGAGAGAGAGAGAGAGAGAGAGAGAGAGAGAGAGAGAGAGAGAGAGAGAGAGAGAGAGAGAGAGAGAGAGAGAGAGAGAGTACAGAGTTACATGCCGTTTATTGTGTTTCATAAATAATTCCACGATGGTTACAGCTTACATGTAAATTTTGTAATAGCAAAGAGAAATGGAGAGATAGAGAGATATATAATTATATATTTATATATATATATATAGAGAGAGAGAGAGAGAGAGAGACACACACACAGAGAGAGAGAGGGAGAGAGAGATAGAGAGAGATAGAGAGAGACAGAGAGACAGAGACAGAGACAGAGACAGAGACAGAGACAGAGACAGAGACAGAGAGACAGACAGACAGTGAGAGAGAGACATACATACAGACAGACATACAGGCAGACAGACATATAGACAGAGAGAGAGAGAGAGAGAGAGAGAGAGAGAGAGAGAGAGAGAGAGAGAGACAGAGAGAGACAGAGAGAGACAGAGAGAGAGACAGAGAGAGACAGAGAGAGAGAGAGACAGAGAGAGACAGAGAGAGAGAGACAGAGAAAGAAAGAGGGAAAGATAGACACACAGGCAGACATACAGAGACAGAGAGAGAGAGGAAGAGAGAGACAGAGACAGAGACAGAGAGACAGAGACAGAGAGACAGAGAGACAGAGAGACAGAGAGAGAGACAGAGAGACAGAGAGAGACAGAGTGAGAGAGAGAGAGATAGAGAGAGAGAGAGAGAGAGATACAGAGAAAGAAAGAGGGAAAGATAGACACACATGCAGACATACAGAGACAGAGAGAGAGAGAGGGAGAGAGAGACAGAGACAGAGAGACAGAGACAGAGAGACAGAGAGACATGCTGTTTATTGTTTTTAATATGGAGTAACATTATGATTCTACGTTCGTTTGTTTCGTTTTTAGGTCATTGACCACAGGTTATCTTAAGGCATTGAAGCACATATATGGGACAGATTTGATCCCAACTTAATAAATTAATTTCTAATTTATGTTACTCTTTGAAAATACAACTTTATAATCTATACAAAATTTGTCTAAGTATAACAAAATTAAATCGACATTCACATGGGTCATTTCTGAGGAGCCGAGCCCCGGAAGCTCAATTTAGCGATGCGAGCTGTCAATCCAGGTGTTTTAAGTTCGAACACAAGCTCGGCTAACATCCTTTCCGACGTTTGAAAAAAGTCACTGGGACATATGACGTCTTCCATCAATTGAATAACAGTCTATATCGACAAGCAGCAATTTGTTTGGCAAGAAAGTAAAAGAATGTTTTGTGGAAAACTGGTGTTAGAACGTCAGGAAACACATGATTATGTGAACTGGCCGCCGTGATATGCTGAAAGATTGTTGAAAACGGCGTTAAACCCGAATCAATCAATCAATCAACTAGAAGTTAAGACTGGACGTCCCATGTTCGATGGCTGCGGGTCGCTAAAGATTTAATGTCATTGGGTCAAGGGCATCATTAGTAAAACAACCTAGAACTGGATCGACACATTGGTGCCATTGATTAATGTCGGTGTGATATAACCATTTCCCATATACATCATTTGAAAATATATAATATTTCAATATGAAAAGTAAAGGTATTTTATAAAGAAAACATACCTGTGCCAGAAAAGCGGCCACTCCGACAACCACGGACCAGTAACAATCTTTTTGACCGTAAGTAGGCATCATTTCCAGGGTTCGGGCTACACCACTAACGCTCTCATCTAACGCGTGTTTTAATGTTGACGGCGTTTATCTGAAATAAGATGAAGTATGCACTGCGTGTATTCTTATATACAAATAATGTATGCACTGCGTTTAATCTTAAATAAGATAATGCATGCACTGCGTTTATTTTTAAATAAGATAATTAATGCACTGCGTTTATTCTTAAATAAGATCATTAATGCACTGCGTTTATTATTAAATAAGATCATTAATGCACTGCGTTTATTATTAAATAAGATCATTAATGCACGTTTTGTCACTCGTTTATTATTAAATAAGATCATTAATGCACTGCGTTTATTCTTAAATAAGATAATTAATGCACTGCGTTTATTCTTAAATAAGATAATTAATGCACTGCGTTTAATCTTAAATAAGATAATGCATGCACTTCGTTTATTTTTAAATAAGATAATTCATGCACTGCAATTTGTTCTGAAATAAGATAACTGATACCCATACACACGTATGTATGCTACTCTAATGTTATGTTCTGTAATTATAGAGTCTAGTTGCTTTAATCGAGCATCGATTTTTAACTTTTATAGTCCCATGTGATGTATACTATTTATTTTATGCCTATCGATGGATTATAGAGATTTCTCAGTGAAATAGAAACTTGTAATTACCACTTTTCAAACAGTGAAATTACCATTTTTTGTCGGAACTATTTTTTTTCATGATTTTTTTTTTTTTAATTGTGGAGTTTACTTATATTTTATTAGATAATATGCCTCTAAATAATAAAATGTAAATTAAAATGATAACTTTATGCAATGTCTTCAAATTATTTTCACGTTAATCTCCACAGAAAATACTGGACTATTTTTTCCAGGTAGTAATACAAGCTGTGTTAAAACGGTGGGGCTCACAACAGGGAAAATCTGGAGGCACTGTACGGGATAAAATATACAAAAAAATGTTAAAAATACCTTTTATGGCCTAAAATAAAAAGAAAATTTGTTAGTTTCAGTGAAACAAACAAATATCCTCTATATCATGTACAAGCATCGGACAGGTGCAGATTATTTCAAGAGACAAAGTTAGATACAAGGGATACCGGGTGCGATACCATTGCCTTTATCCGAAAAGACTCACGTCCATGTACGTGCTCAGTTCATGGCACTGATACACGCGAGGTCATTTGTTCATGTAGAACCAGAATCTGAACTCAAGATGATTTGGAGATACTTAAAAGCATCTCGGAAATTTCGAGAAATCGGACTGGGACTTAAACCCTGGACCTTTGGATTGACATTCAAGCGTTTTAACCACTAGACCACTAGGCCATTGTATTGGTTCTCTCTTCTAGAGACCCTTAAAGTCAGTCTTCGTTTCTGTCCGTTTGTAAAATGTTTGTTTGTTTGTTTGTTTGTTTGTGGCAAGCGTAGCGCAAAAACTATTCAACGGATTTCGACCAAACTTGGTAGGGATGAATGGTCTAGGCTCTAGTTGTTCCTTTTGTAGTATGGTCGCCATAGAAACCACCGTTGCTATGGAAACGGGCGAAAAGCGCCTTTCCTGCGAAAACTATCTCCTCCCACATTTTTTCGAATTTAGAAACCACTCGGTATGCGTTGTGTAGCCCATCAGTTGCTACATCGAATGATCGTCCCGATTTTTGATCCGTCTCTTCGTTTTCTTAATATTTGAGTTGCCGTAAGGGGTACCATTTCCGCGGAAAACACAGACACGTCAAAACTAAATATATCGACACAAAAAGAAATGGTTTCCTATTACCTGATAGCTGATTGGCTAAAAATCCGCACACGACCAAATATCGACCAACCAGAGAGCACTTCACATAGCCATTACAACTTCCGTTTCCCGTACTTTTGCACGAGGAGAAGAAATATTCAAGTGAATTTGACGCTGTTCTCGCGACAACTCGATAGCTTGTTTCATTATTCGTGCGGTGTCGTGAGAGTAGAGACAAGAGAGAACCATCGTCGCAGTATGCTTGTACTATTTACTTCCTTGTTAGATAACGTAGAATAAGGGATGTATTGCAACTCGTCTGCTGTTAAAATGTCCTGTGTTCGTTCGCACCGCATGGTGCGTTTCTTCATTTTAAAAGAGATTGCCATGCGCAGTCAAAGTGTGCACAGGTGTTTCATAATCAACCTTACATAACCAAATTCAGCCATACGACACATTTGCAGCAGACGACTATATGTATTTAACACTGCGACAAAAAGAGGAAACTGCTCATAATTGTTTTCAAAAGTCCTCCGAGTCTTCAAAGTGCGTCTGCTTGTGTGTAGCAATAATATGAGCTGAACAAAGACTGCAGGTGGCTATGTGAAGTGCTCTCTGGTTGGTCGATGTTTGGTCGTGTCCGGATTTTTAGCCAATCAGCGATCAGGTAATAGGAAACCATTTCTTTTTGTGTCGATATATGATTTTGACTTACTTGTCCGTTTCTTCAAAATGCTCTTTGCACTTGTCCGTATGATAGTTATATAGTAAATCCATATACAATTTCACTTGTCCGCACAGGCTTTGGGACAAGCTGGGCAATACGGACAATGGGTGTTGCCACCCCTGCCGGGACCAAAGGCTTGCAATTTCAAAGGGCCAATTTTTTTTTAAATATCATGATTTGTTATAATACAATAAATAGCATTTAAACACGTACGCAACATTATTTGTATACACTATCTGAACTAGGCATCACAAATACGGGCACTATTTCGTCGCCATAACAAGTTTACAGAAAGGAATATGATAGTAGCACACGTGATTCCTTGTCTTAAGTTACACCTGGATCTATACAATCTCATCAGGGGCATCAATGTCGCCGGAGCGAGTTGCTTGGAAAACTGCTTTATTGAGAAGTTGAGTGAGAAAGGTAGGAAACACATTAGTAGGTGAACTGGTCGCCGATATATGACTGAAAAATCGTTTAAAACGGCGTTAAACCCAAGTCAATCAATCAACCCACACTTAGACTTAATATATCAGAGGTCCAGATAAGGAGGGGTATTCAGCTCTTTTTCCCACAAGTTCTCTCTTATTATTATAGCAAACCTTATGTTGTGGGTACTCAAAAGAATCGTCTCACTGAGACGATTCTTTTGAGTACCAATAACATAGGGCTAGATGGTCAAATAAGGATTTTAGAACATGCAAAATGGCCCATATCTAGAGCTCTAAATATGTTTAACTTGTCACGAAAATCAAGAGTTGTGGTTTCAATTATCCCATACAAATACTTGATGATGCATCAACACGCATTTTTTTGCCTACCGCGTTTGAACATCGTTTGAAGTAGATCGTTATGTTTGTGTATGCATATGTAATGGCTAATATTCAGAGCTCTAGATAATGGGCATTTTTCATGTTCTAATATCCTTATTTGACATTCAAACCCTATGTTGTGGGTACTCAAAAGAATCGTCTCAGTGAGACGATTCTTTTGAGTACCCACAGCATAGGATTTTGTTGAGTAATAAGAGAAATATTGTGGGGAAAGGACCTGTTCACACCCTCTTATCTAGTACTCTGGGCTATATTAAAAATATCCCACATACAGACGCTTTCTGACGCCTCTGCAGAAAACGACTTTAAATTGTGGTTAAAGGAGAAATTGCTCATATATATATATATTGAGGATTTTCACATTTTGCTTCAATGTTTTTCGTATTTCTTTTCAGCAATTATACATACATTTATAGAGATATATTATGATTTTAACTAGATGTTGTTAAAGTCGTCTGCTGGATATTTTGTGTATTGATGAGAGGTTTAAGTCCATATTATATCCCATGTTAATGACTAGGATAATTAATCATTTCCGCTGCAGCAAACGACATTTGACACAGCTGCAGCTGACGAATTCTGACACATCTGCAGCAGACGACATTTGACACAGCTGCAGCTGACGAATTCTGACACATCTGCAGCAGACGACTTTTGTCACATCTGAAGCAGACGACTTTTGTCACATCTGCAGCAGACGACCTTTGCTTGATTGATTGATTGGGGTTTAACGCCGTCTTTAACAATTTCTCAGTTATATCACGGCGGCCAGTTCACATACTCATGCATTTCCTGGTTTTCTCACACCAGTACTACACACAACAATCTTCGCACGCAAAACGACCTTTGATACATCTGCAGCGGACAAATTCTGACACATCTGCAGCAGACGACTTTTGACGCGTTCGCAGAAAGACAATATGACCGAGATAAGACAGTACGAAAATGTAGGCTGATCTTAGTACGCAAAGGCGTTTTTAAGTCATATAAAAAGCAGTATCAATACAACGTTGCGTACAGTCCTACAGTAATTAACCTTTTCCCACATGCAACAAATATGCAGCAGACGACTTTAAAAAAAAAACGGAAAATATCTATAACTGAATGTTTCATTCCTGGAAAATGTTGAAAACATTGTGGCAAAAGGACACGCTGCTTCTTTTGAGCAATTTCTCCTTGAGTCAGAATGTTTTTAAATGTCGTCTGCTGCAGAAGCGTCATAAAGCGTCTATACATTTGTGGGATAATGATTAATCAGGGCTCTAGATAAGGGGAGTTTTTTATGTTCTAAAATCCTTATTTTACCCTCTAACCCTATGGTGTGGGTACTCAAACGAATCGTCGCAATGAGACGATTCGTTTGAGTACCAACATCATAGGGTTTGGTTGCATGATACGAGAGATATTGTGGGGAAAAGGGCTGAATACGAGATATAACATGTACATACGCATACGTCTCTGTTAACGGTTGGTTGTGCTTAAATGAGCTAATTCTGTGCTCAGTGTTCCATAGCTAACTCTACTCGTTATGCAAAGTGTTGACGACTGCGTTAAACCCCAACCAATCAATCAATCAATCAATCAACCAATCAATCAACCAATCAATCAATAACTTATCTTTAGGACATATGATGATGTTGCTAAATGATAGCCCGGTGAAAAAAGTTGTTTTTCCCAACATCAACTTACAATTTGTCAACATGTTTTGAAGTCTATTCAATTATCATATTTTAAAAATATTCAATAACTTCGTCTAGAGGATTTAAAAGTAATCATCCGCATATGTGTAGTATATAATGAAGGTTGTTATCCGTTACGCTACAGATTACGAGATCCGACGCCTCTATAGCAGAAAGTTATTCCTAAAGAGAACCCTGGAAATAGGTGAAATGAGAAATGTCTCATCTTTAAAAAAAAATTGTCCTCATTGCAGAATGTTCTCTAATAAGTTATCTAATCCCATTTGTCTTTTCCAGAGTTTCACAATTCATTATTTCTATCAATCAATGTCTCTCGTTTTTTGGAAGATTTCTAAAAACGATAACAGATAAGGGAGAAGTAAAATCAACCAAGTATGAATACATAAATGTTATGATATGAACCGTCCCACGAGAAAAACCAACATTATGGCCTCTGCGTAATGTATCGACCCAGATCAGTCTGCGTAATCCGCGCAGACTGATCCGGGCCGACACATTCCGTCTCAGGGCGGATAGATGTAAATCAGAAAAATCCTAAGGAGGCGATAAGTGTCTGTGCCTAGGCTGATCAGGGTCGATACTTTACGCAGGGTCCAAAATGCAGCTGCGGCGATAAACATCTGCATAATGTATCGACCAGATCAGCCTGCGCTGTCCGCGCAGACTGATCCGGCCGACACATTCCGTCTAAGGGGGATAGATGTATAGAGTAGTTATTCCTGAAACAGAAAAGTCACAGAAGGCGAAAAGTGTTTATCCGGATAAGCCTGCGCGGCATGCTTAGGCTGATCCGGGTCGATACTTTACGTAGAATCCACAATGTTGGTTTTCTCGTGGGACGACTCATATTGCCTGCACTGACTACTTTCAAAATCGATTACCCTGACATTTCACTCTTTGCACTAAGTTCCCCAGTTCGAACGTCGGCAGAATTTCTTTTCGACAAGTGACACATGTTATATTTAGACTTGAAACCTTTCCAACATGCGAGTGAATTTGCTGCGTTTCAACCTTGAAAGATATCTAGGGTCAATGACACAATTTTGCAACAATATTTTCAGAAATCGTCTGCTGAGGATGTGTTTAATGTGTTTCTTTTCGAGTGACACATATTATATATATATTTTAACTTTCCAAAACATGCGAGTAAATTTTCTGCGTTCAACATTGGAAAAATAGTTAGGTCAATGACACAATTTTTCCACAATATTTTCAGAAATCGTTTGCGTAGGGTGTCTTAAATGTGTTGGTTGTCTTGTTGTTATAGCCGAGCCCCGGTAGCTCAGTCGGTAACGACGCGAGCTGTCAATCCAGGGGTTGTGAGTTCGAATCCCGGCTCGGCCAACTTTCTTTCAGACGATTGACAACAGTCAATAGGACATGCGTCATTCGTCTTCCACCAATGGGCTTAGTCTATGTGGAAAAGCAGCCAGTTGCTTGGGAAGATTGTTGTGTGGAGCATTTGTGTGAGAAAACCAGGAAATGCATGAGTAGGTGAACTGGCCGCCGTGATATAACTGAGAAATTGTTAAAAAACGGCGTTAAACCCAAATCAATCAATCAATCAATCGTGTTGTTATGAGGCGGGTTAACATGGCAAGTGGGGTCAGGATATGATAACAATTACTGAAACAATACAACCAATCCAATCCAATGACAGCTTTTCCCAACTCTTGCAAAATGAGATACCTATAAACTAAACGCGAGACAGGTTAAAATGTAAATAACTCCGTGCTTGTACATACTTATATAATATACATGTTTATGCTACAATCGCGATTCCATTCATACTGTGTATACATGTGTTTCCCGCCAGGTGGCACTTACGATCAATGTAGATAAATGTTAATCAATTCCAACTTGCAGACGCATTATCACGTAACTGCAGCAAGCAGGCGACTTTGGAAAACATTGTGACAAAAGAAGAAATTGCTCATGATGAGCAATTTCTCCTTTTGCCACAATGTTTTCAACTCGTTTAATAATTAACCATTATTCATAGAGATTTTTGATTTTTGACGTTTATCGAAGTCGTCTGCAGCAGATGAGCAATTTCTTCTTTTGTCACAATGTTTTCAACTCTATTCATTAACAATACTTCCTCTAGCAGAGATTTTGTTCACATGGTTGTCAAGATGTTTTCTGCAGTTGTCTGATGTGAATGTGTTGTATGTGGGAAAGGGTAAACCTATGAGGCGCCGTTTTACTATTTATCCCTTATTTTTTGATATCAGGAATTCGATTTTTTGATATCAGAAAATCGATTTCTTGATATCAAGAAATAACGAGTATTTTCTGATATCAAAAAATCGATTTTCTGATATCAAAAAATGAATTTTTGATATCAGAAAATCGATTTTTTGATATCAGGAATTCGATTTTTTGATATCAGAAAATATTCATTTTTTTCTGATATCAAGAAATCGATTTTCTGATATCAAAAAATGATTTTCTGATATCAAAAAATCGAATTCCTGATATCAAAAAATATCAAGAAATATGCTCTATTTTATGAGGCGCCGTTTTACTATTTATCCCTTATTTTTTGATATCAAAAAATCGAATTTTTGATATCAGAAAATCGATTTCTTGATATCAAGAAATAAAGAGTATTTTTTGATATCAGAAAATCGATTTTTTGATATCAGAAAATGAATTTTTGATATCAGAAAATCAATTTTTTGATATCAGGAATTCGATTTATTGATATCAGAAAATATTCACTATTTTCTGATATCAAGAAATTGATTTCCTGATATCAAGAAATTGATTTCCTGATATCAAAAAATGATTTTCTGATATCAAAAAATCGAATTCCTGATATCAAAAAATAGATTTTCTGATATCAAAAATTCATTTTCTGATATCAAAAAATCAATTTTCTGATATCAAAAAATCTATTTTCTGATATCAAAAAATACTGACGATTTTCTGATATCAAGAAATACATTTTCTGATATCAAATATTCATTTTCTGATATCAGGAATTCGAATTCTTGATATCAGAAAATCATCTGATAAGGTAAAATAGAGCATATTTCTTGATATTTTTTGATATCAGGAATTCGATTTTTTGATATCAGAAAATAGTGAATATTTTCTGATATCAAGAAATTGATTTCCTGATATCAAGAAATTGATTTCCTGATATCAAAAATGATTTTCTGATATCAAAAAATCGAATTCCTGATATCAAAAAATTGATTTTCTGATATCAAAAATTCATTTTCTGATATCAAAAAATCAATTTTCTGATATCAAAAAATCTATTTTCTGATATCAAAAAATACTAACGATTTTCTGATATCAAGAAATACATTCTGATATCAAATATTCATTTTCTGATATCAGGAATTCGAATTCTTGATATCAGAAAATCATCTGATAAGGTAAAATAGTATGAGATTGATTTTCTGATATCAAAAATTCATTTTCTGATATCAAAAAATCGATTTACTGATATCAAAAAATACTCTTTATTTCTTGATATCAAGAAATCGATTTTCTGATATCAAAAATTC
>JASEVX010000003.1:62164216-62165230 GCA_031761405.1 Serripes groenlandicus
TACTCTATTCGATGATAAAGTGAATTTGTTTCGATTAGTTTGCATATACATGTATACATGCAAAATATATTCTAAACCCTTTAAACGCATACATTAGATCTGCAGCAGACGACAATGGAAATATGTACGCACAAATATGGAAAAATATCTTTAAATGACAGTTTAATAATTTAAACACATTGAACACATTCTCCTTGTCCTTTACCCTTTCCCTCATATAGACGCATTCTGACGCCTCTGCAGCAGACGGCTTTTTGAAAACATAGTGACAAAAGAAGAAATTGCACAAAACGTGCAATTTCTCCTTTTGCCACAATGATTTTCCACTGTTTTTCATGATTTTCTATGTTTTGACAAAATACGTTTAAAGTCGTCTGCTGCAGAATTGTTGTTTGAGGGAAAGGGTTAATGATTTATTACATGTAGAAGTGTTTTTAATATACGATGAAAGTTTTCACCGGTACTATATGGAAATGACCGCATCGAATCATACTGTTTCATTTATTCCTTTTAACCCTTTCCCATGTACAACAAATCTGCAGCAGAAAACTTTGAACACGTCTAGACAAACGTAAAACGTTTTCATTGTTTTGCTGACGAGATCTCATATATAACGATACGTACTTATATTGACTTTTAATATCTACCTTGTTTTTCCTTTGGACATAAAGTTTCTATAATGGATGTTTTCGGATGGTACTCCCTATGTATGCCTATCTGATATGAAAGTGACTTATAGGCCCATGGGGCCGGGTGTTATTTATTACTTTGTGTACCATTGTTTTGTTGATGTACATACACATGTCACTATAATAACTTATTTAATTTCCTACTTACTTACTTACTTACTTACTTACTTGTATAACTTTTGAATAGGGTAGACAACATTGTGGCAAGAGAAGAAGTTGCTCATCATGAGCAATTTCTTCTTTTTGTCAAAATGTATTTAAAAGCGATTAGTGCAGATGTGTAAAATTATGTCTGCAAGTGAGAAAAGGGTTAATTATTTTAATA
>JASEVX010000003.1:62165430-62202824 GCA_031761405.1 Serripes groenlandicus
TTTATTTTCAATTCCTACCAACATCATTGACATGTAGTGTCCTGGAACAACCTACTCGACTTAATATAATTTAGGGGGTTTTGGGGGTGGAGGGGGGGGGGGATTTGTTTCAAACGTTGTAGTCAATCGAGAAATTATATATAATTGATTTCAAAAGGAATTACATTGTATTTGTAACACGCTGAAAGAATTAAAGATGGTACAATTGTATTCTATAACGTTTATTTAGTTATCTGTGTAGTTTTATAAGATTTAAACCGTTTTCAACATAATGTCATTAATTCAATTATGGATTATAACTTGAATTGGAAATGGAAAAAATGGATTGCCCAAGAACAGCAAAACATTTACAAATGCAGACAGAGACCTACCATAGCATGTTAATTAGGTTTCTGATGCAAACAAGGAATCGAACTTATGCTTACGGATAAAACACCATAACATGTAGACCCTTAAGAGACTGTACCTCTGAAAACGTCGAGGGAAAAGAAGTCTTAACTTTAACATGCATTGGCCCTTTTTCAACAATACGTTTCAATCAATAAGAGTTGATCTGTAAAATAAGATTTAATCCGAATATCAATGTCTATGGAGGTTCACGGGAAGCATCGTGCGCATAGGGGCCTGGCACGCTATTTATACATTGTAGTCTCTGTAACTGCCTTGTCAGCCGGATTTGACCAAGCTGATGTGTGCAAGCATCTAGCCAAATATCTACCCTAAATACTGTACTGGTCACAAGGATTTTATTCGCAACCGATCGGCTTACGAACACCAGTCTGAAGTTCAAGACACTAATGGTAACATTTGAAAGGTCAGACACGAGTCTGTAACCTCAGTCTGACAAAGATTTTAAGGAAAACTGTGTTTGGCCGTTTCAGTTTAAGCAACCAATGAAATAACCTTTTATAACAAGGATCAAATGATACAACAACATCAGATTTTTGTTTTAACAGTCACACATTTTGCGTTATTATGAAAAAACAAAATGCGCCAATGAAGATAAATCACTTATAACAGGAAATTAGATTAGTTCTAGATTCCTGCTTAAATGTTTCATATTAACGTGTTTATTCTGATATAGATATATATATATATATATATATATATGTCATCGGATATTCACGCTGCATCTAGATGTATCATCATAGAGACAGTCCATTACAAAGTATAACATAGGCTTGTAAAACAACAACAACCAGCACATACGTTCCTAATCTTTTCTTCTTCAGGACATGTTGGGATTGTGTTAACAGCCGATTCACTAGTAGCAGCATCGACAGTTGCAGATGACATTGAGGCGGCTGATCGCGCTCTTCTCTTCAGTCTAGGCTGGTTTGCTGAACCTATATTCGGACATGGAGATTACCCGGATATCATAAAAACGGTTGTAAGAGATAAGAGTCTTCTGGACACTCGTCTCCCAGCATTTACAAAGGATGAAATACAGAACAACATAAGTAAGTTATGACATACTTGACATAGCTTAAACTTGCGTTGATACCATTTAAAAGCTCAACAGAAATCCCTCACACCAGTTCTCCATGTGGCATTAATTCCTCGTAACTATTTGCCTTCCCATTGACTATAGATGCGGGTTGCATTAACCGTTACAAGTCATCATACACAAATGTTGACCCAGTGCTTTTTTTTTAGTTGAGAACCCGACTATGTAAATGAACCTTGTAGGCCTTTAGAGCACAAGAAAATCGATAGGTTTTCACTTCCGTGTTTTAGTGAAGTCACTTTTCAGATCGTATGGTTTACCAAGATTATACATTAAAGATGTTGGAACACACCAGTCTGACAATAGTTATTAATTCTTCTCCCCCTTTGAGTCATGCACATTTAGATTTGCCATGAAAACAGTATAAATTGACGTAAATGTAGCTCTGTCTAAAAAACTATCCGTCCGTAGCTATGTGCATGAATCGGTTTGTGGGTATTGCTCAAGCTTAATATGAGAATGTATTACAATAATACGTCGACGAAGCTACACGTTCAACTATGATTTGGTGATTTATTGTGATTATAATTTCATTTCGGTGGGTTATATCAGGTCAACTAATTCCCTTGTTTATTTTTAAGATTCGAGTGATTTCTTCGGATTTTCGTTTGGGTCGACTTTCACTGTAGCTGCTGAGATGCAGGTGTCAGCCAACGCAGTCAGCTCGTACCAGCATGACGTGGGAATAGTCAAAACTCGGGCCAACGAGTAAGTTTGGTTGTGTAACAGTTACACTACGATTTTTTTCTTCCTTGACTATTATTTTCTTATCTTTTTTATCTTTCTTCAGAATAAATATACATTTTTAAGTAACATTTAAGTCGAGAACACATGATACAACACTTATACCAATGAGGAAAACTTAAGTTCATATTGAAGTTTATACATATTTTTTTATAATTATTGTAGTAATGTATGGATTGTGACATGCCTTTTGTAGGAAATAAATTAACAATAAAAACATTTTCGCTACGTCTAACGGAATTCAACTTTCGAGATTGTTGACGTTAACAATTGCATATTTTTTAATTTGCTAATTTTGGTTTTGCCCGTAGCCATTCCAAAGACTCTTCTTCGATTAATTGATGAACTGAAAATGCCCTGTTCGTCATCGTGGCGACTTTGGTCGATCTTGATCTTCACTGTTCGCAAAGTCCCGAATATCGGTTTTCATGCGATATTACCCATTTACTTTTTCAACAGATTTTGAAATTTCAGAATTATTGTTTAATGTTCTGTTCTCATTTTATTCGTTTTGAACTGCATTTTTAACTCTTTTACAATGCCACATCTATAACATTGCCGTTTTTAACAATCCTAAGCGTCAAGAAAGGATGATACGAATGACAGTCGTGTGTACGTCGAGTCAAGGTTCGATCCCATTATGACGCCTTTCACTCCCGAAGCAATGTGGCCCTTCATGGCGCAAAACCAGGGGACTTGAATACTCTTTCCAAAAAGGTGTATAAAAGATTCTTAGATTTGGCTCATTTAAAATCGCAAGGGGGTTATTTGGTAAAATATTCTCTTAGATCTGTAAAATTGTCGCTTACCAAATCGTTCAGTATAAAACAGGTAAAACGGATAATCTATATAAATAAACGTGACAGAGAAGCCGTAATTGATTGTATAGAATCGAGCGTTGTTTGTATCTTGCGATTTCTTTGTACACAATTAAAGAGTACGTGCTCGTGAGTATTTTAGTATATCACATATTTTCGTGACGACCTGTTATGCGGTGTCGTCGAAGTACTTAACCTGATTTTAATGAGATTTACTCAACCCGGTCTTCACTTAACCACAAAACTCCGAATCGCCAGTCGTGGTTAATTTATTTGGTATATACAGTGGAACCTGTGTATTAAGACCACCATGGTTACTATAGACATGGAATCGCTATTCAAATGTGGTCTTTAGAACAGGTTTGATCGTATATATGATATCTGCTGAATTTTGAAATATATTTCGTTTCAATTAGATACATATGTTTACCTACAATTCTTTTCTGTGTTTCTGCAATATAATCTAGGAGTGTCAAAACCACATTACATAACTATAATATGACACTACTTGTTTGGTGTCCAGTCGAATTACGACTCATAAATCACTTTATGTGATAAATAGAATACCTCATTCGTGGTTATTTATTATCACTTTAAATAAACTCGTTAACTAAGCTGAATGTGACACTCGCCTAGGCTCGCGGCATATCATCGTTTATTATAAACTCGTTTATTTAAGGTGATTATAAATAAACACTCATGAAATATTCTCTATATATTTTAAAGAGACTTTACACATGGTCTACAGAGGCTGTTGAAGTATATAAAGGTTGTTTATAATAACCCGGAAGTGACGTTGTTTGACGACGGTTATGGTGACTGTGGCACATTATACGACCAGTATCGCATAGATCATATTCACAATTATGTAGACGCAGTCCAGAGTTGTGAGTATAAACCCTTATCGTGTATAAATATTTTAACAATATGAACAGGGCCATGGGAAATTTCATTTCTGAACAGTGTAGGTTCGGATCGGCATTTACATATACTCGGTCTTAGAAGAATCTAACCAAGATGGCAGAGGCTTTAAAATAGAATGGAGTGCTCCCCGGAGCACGTGTGTCACCTGCTGGGGCCTTGTCAGTAAAATTTAATTTTTGACAGAAAAGGGGCAATAACTCTGATATAAAAAATATTTGGATTATCCCCCTTTTGTGAACCCATCACACACATTGATATTTGTCAGAAGTTTCAATGTAATCCTTTGAGTAGAAAAAAAGTTATTTGAAAATGTGACGAAAAAGTGTGACGACAGACAGACGGACGGACAGACAGACGCCGGCCTAAGTGCCTACCATGCTACGCAGGTGACACAAAAAGGGGCGTATGTAAGTAACGTGTGATGCCGTACATCTTGATAAGACTGATCTGGATTAACACTGTTCACAATGGTAAACGTGTACCTTCTCCCATGGACGAGCTCATGTGAACTTGTGTAAATTCAACTAATAAACGCACTGTCTGCTGACGGAACCGATAACGAGCGAAATAATCTCGTTCAATTTCCCGTCCAGTACTGGACGAGGTATAACTATTCTTTCTGGCCTTCGACGATAACGGCGTCTCATTCGAGCAGCCATTTTGTTTCCTTAACCTTTTCTCTCATACGACAATTCTGCAGCAGACGACTTTGAACGTATTTTGTCAAAACATAGAAAATCTCCATAATTGAATGGATAACCTATGACAAAAAGGAGAAAGCATTGTGGCATTGCACGTTTTGTGCAATTCTTCTTTTGTCAATATGTTTTCAAAAAGCCGTCTGCTGCAGAGGCGTCAGAAAGCGTCTATATGAGGGAAAGGGTTAAGTATTTAAGTATGTGGTTAAGTTGACGTCCGTAGTAAACTTAAATACTTAACGACATTTGTTAAGTATCTTAGTTTTTAAGTATTTTACTTAGCGATAAAACGTTGGTGGAATACGTTTTTACTTAAACAAAGTAATATACTTAGTTTAAGTAATACTTAGCGCTAAGTATTGTTGGTGGATTCGGGGCCAGTACTAGGCTGGGAAATGACTTGCACCACATACCTATAATTTCTTTATAATTCCATACACGAGCCTCAGTCAGAAATGTTGAAAACATTGTTAAAATGAAACACACATCAGGTAGCCAGATTTATTTAGTTAGTTAACCCTTACCCTCATACGACATTCTGCAGCAGACGAATTTGGACGTATTTTGTCAAAACATAGAAAATCTCCATAATTGAATCGATAACCTATGACTAAAAGTGGAAAACATTGTGGCAAAAGGAGAAATTGCACGTTTTGTGCAATTTCTTCTTATGTCACTATGTTTTCAAAAAGCCGTCTGCTGCAGAGGCGTTTGAAAGCGTTTATTTGAGGGAAAGGGTTAAAGATCATTTAAAACGCAGAAATTTTGCATGCAATCAGTCGTCCTAATCCACAATTCAAAAAGCAGCCAGTTGCTTGGACAGAATGTTGTGTGTAATACTGATGTGAGAAAGCCAGGAAACACATGAGTAGGTGAACTGTGGCCGTCTTGATATGGCTTAAACAATATTGAAAACGGCGTTAAACTCAATGAATCAATGAATCAATCAATCAATCAATCAAGCAATCAATCAATTCTTCTACACAGCTGTAACAAACGATGCCGTTCGGGTCAGCGGTTACTTCGCCAACTTTTTCATGGACGATTTTGATTGGACGAGCGGATATAAAGTGAGGCACGGTATGTACCACGTCAGGTTCGATAACAGAGAGAGGCGACAAAAGGCTTCCGCTAGGTTTTTCAAAGCCTTGGTACAACAAAACGGAGGGAAGATCGACTATCCATCTCATTTTGTCCCGGAAAGTAAGTACACGAATTTAATTATGGGTTTAAGGGACTCCTTTTTTTTCTTCATTTTGTCACCATAGTGTCTGCTATACCTAGAGGTCCATATAAGGAGGCGTATGGAGCTCTTTTTTCCCACAATGTCTCATTTATTGTTACAGCGAACCATATGTTGTGGGTACTCAAAAGAATCGTCTCACTTTTTTCTTTTTTTATTTTGTCACCATAGTGTCTGCTATACCTAAAGGTCCAGATAAGGAGGGGTATATATGCAGCTCTTTTCCCCCACAATTTCTCTCTTATTATAACAGCGAACCGTATGTTGTGGGTACTCAAAAGAATCGTCTCATTTTTGAGTACCTACAACATAGGGTTAGAGGATCGAATAAGAAGTTTAGAACATGCAAAACGCCCCTTATCTAGAGCTCTGTTAAATTCCTCAAATTTATTTTATTCATGTAAAATTCGATTAATTGTTCCCAATCAGCAATGATATACCCATATTTTCAATAAAGGATCTGCCTCAGAATTTCTTGCTGTTCTTTCCAGATTGATTATCCGGACTGTTTTAATGTATTCTCATGAGTAATAAGTCTGTAAAAAGCAAAAGCATGTGTTCATGAAAACAAATATGAGCCGTTCCCATAGAAAACCAACATAAAAGACTCTGCGTAAATTATCGACCCGGATCAGCCTAAGCATGCCGCGCAGGCTAACCCGGAGAGACACGTTTTGCCTCCTGTGGATTTTCTGTTTCAGGAATCACTACTCTATACATCTTTCCCCCTAAGACGGAATGTGTCGGCCGGATCAGTCTGCGCGGACAGCGCAGGCTGATCTGGTCGATACATTACGCAGATGATATGAGCCGTTCCACAAGAAAACTAACAGTGTGGACTCTGCGTAAAGTATCGACCCGGATCAGCCTAAGCATGCCGCGCAGGCTAACCCGGAGAGACCACTTTTCACCTCCTGTGGTTTTGCTGCTTCAGGAATCATTACTCTATACATGTACCTCTATCCCCATGAGACGGAATGTGTCGGCCCGGATTAGCCTGCGCGGACTGCGCAGGCTGACCTGGGTCGATACATTACGCATAATGTTGGTTTTCTCGTGAAACGGCCCATGTTATACCGAAATAAGGAATTTCTATCGAATATTTTCAGTTATTCGAGAAAAGGACGATTTTGAAGTAGACAATTTTCAGGACGGTTTTGCTTGGGGCGTGGCTACAGCAGCTTACCAAATCGAGGGAGGGTGGAACGCGGACGGTAAGTTCATGTTATAGGTAGAAGTATGCATTTAACCCTTTCTCTCATATAAACGCTTTTCTGACGCCTTTGCAGCAGACGGCTTTTTGAAAACATGGCGATAAAAGAAGAAATTGCTCAAGACGAGCAATTTCTCCTTTTGCCACAATGTTTTCATCTTATTTCAGTAATTCAAACCACATTTATAGCGCTTTGCCCTGCTTTTCCCAATATACTTTCAAAGTCGTCTGCTGCAGATGTGTTGTATGTGGGAAAGGGTTAAAATGGAGTTGAAAGATGATGCTTGCTAGCCACGCCGTCTATTCTTCTTTATTAGTCTGGAACTCTCACATATAACTCACTGAACTGATATCAAGCATTGTAATACTATATTGAGGCGGAGTTAAAAGAAAATAATCAAAGTCGCAGTCTATATTCGGAGTAAGGAAAATAATACCAAACTCGAGAGACTTGCTCTCTTCTAAAACGCTGCCGTAAATGAAACATGTTACCCTAAACTCGAACAGAGCTCTATATAAAGAGCTTTTTGTTTGATCTAAAATCCTTATTTTATCCACTAACCCTAATGTGCAAGTACTCAAAAGAATCGTCTCAATGAGACAATTCTTTTGAGAACCTACAACATAGGAGTTGGGCGGATAATAAGAGAGACATTGTGGGGGGAAATAATTGTAAACCTTATCTGGACCTCTGCTCTAACAATTGAAACAGAAAAACACGTGGTTCTACTCAAGAAACCATGAGCTCATGGCCACAATGTTTTCAACTTTATTTAACAATTAAGCTATCTTTTATGGAGATATTTTCAGATTTTTGTCACCATGTTTTCAAAGTCGTCTGCTGCAGAATTGGTATATGTGGGAAGGGGTTAAAAAAAATGTACCTTAATCTCAGCATTTCTCAGTGATTTATTGATTAACCCTGGTAAAAAATGTAATCAATCCGACTGAGTCCTCTGCCCTTATAGGGATCAAGCTAAATTTGACCATTTGATGGCCGCTCGCACAGGTGCCAGTCTCGTTTAAAATCTAAACATAGCATTTGACTATATATATTGACAATATTTAGTAAAATGCTATTTTTAGATTTTAAACGAGACTGGCACCTGTGATTGACAATGTATAGTAAAATGCTATTTTTAGATTTAAACGAGACTGGCACCTGTGATTGACAATGTATAGTAAAATGCTATTTTTAGATTTAAACGAGACTGGCACCCGTGGCCGCTCCCAGAATCCAACCAAAATGTTATTATAACAAGATGTAGTATAGATAAAATATAAATGAGGATTCATGCAATTAAATATACTTGAATAATAGTTGTCAAACGTTTCTATGTCTAAACTGGCGCACAGTACTGTGTGCTGTCAGATATATATTTTTTAAAAAATGGTGAAGGCAGTTTTTCGAAGAACAAAACTCATTTATAAATAAAAAGAAATGATATGGAGAAAATATGTTAAAAATATAATATGCGGCATTACCATTCATAAAATTCGTTAGAATAGATTTAAGAAAGAAGATGTTTGCGACAAATTGATTGTTTAGTTGAAGTATACAAGCCGTTGTAAAAAAATTGTCTTCCATATCACGATATTGAGAAAGTATGTGATAATATGTTAAATACAAAATGTGGCATTAGCATTCACAACATTCGTTAAAACTGTTGTAAGATTTAAAATGTTTGCGACACATTGATTGTTTGGTTGATGAACATGTCAATTTTGTGTCATATCACCATGACCAATTAGTAGTTTTTGTAAATTCGTTTTAGCCAAAACGACTTAAAAGACATTTAGAAAAAAGAATTGTGTATAAATGAAAGAATATTGTTTGAGTTAAGTTGACAAAACTGTGACAAAAGGAGAAAACGCAGAAATTATGGACTCTGCGTAATGTATCGTCCATGATCAACCTGTGCTAATCCGGGCCTACCCATTCCGTCTCAGGTATATAGAGTAATGATTCCTGAAAAAGAAAATCCACAGGAGGCGAAAAGTGGCTGTCCGGGTTAGCCTGTGCGGCATGTTTAGGCTGATCCGGATCGATACTTTACGCAGAGTCCACAATGCAGCTGCGGCGATAGACATCTGCGTAATGTATCGACCAGATCAGCCTGCGCTGTCCGCGCAGACTGATCCGGCCGACACATTCCGTCTTAGGGGGATAGATGTATAGAGTAGTTATTCCTGAATCAGAAAAGTCACAGGAGGCGAAAAGTGGCTGTCCGGGTTAGCCTGTGCCGCATGTTTAGGCTGATCCGGATCGATACTTTACGCAGAGTCAACAATGTAGGTTTTCTCTGAGGCTGCGGCGATAGACATCTGCGTAATGTATCGACCAGATCAGCCTGCGCTGTCCGCGCAGACTGATCCGGCCGACACATTCCGTCTTAGGGGGATAGGTGTATAGAGTAGTTATTCCTGAATCAGAAAAGTCACAGAAGGCGAAAAGTGTAAGTCCGGTTCAGCCTGCGCGGCATGTTTAGGCTGATCCGGATCGATACTTTACGCAGAGTCAACAATGTAGGTTTTCTCGTGTGTACGGCTCATATGTATGTGGGAAAGCCAGAACGGGTTAAAACTCCTTATGTGAAAGTAGACAGCTGCCAGGTTTTACCATTCGGACCTAAACGAAACATCTAATACATAGTTCCAAATAACTATAATAATTGTCTCCTTTGTCTGCCGTTTTGATAGGCAACTATGATGAGTATAAACTCTTTCAGCGCCAAAGGCAATATTGAGCTTTTTGCAAACAATGCAGATTCAGGTGAGTCAGCTCGTGACGAGCTGTCTCACCTGAAATCTGCATTGTTTGGCTGTGAGTTATAAAATATTCCAAAACCTTAAACATGAAAATAGAGTCGTCCGATTTTGAACATAGAAGAGTCTACTTTAAACAATTCGGCGCTGAAAGGGTTAAGAGAGAATATTTAAAAAAAAAAAAGGTGATCACTATGAAAACACCAAGGCATTCGAGTTTAACAACTATATTTCGTTGATGCCTTTGTATAATCTGATTATATTGACTTCTTAATTTAATTATTTGTGCACGTGCAATTGTTTTAATTTAATTATATTTGATATTTCTCTATTCAACATATGGTAAATTTGCCTATTAAATTGTCCGACAAGGGAGATAACTATTGTAGATATGGGATCTATGTATTCGAGTTTACAATTTTAGCCGTATGATACCGATTGTTGTCCGGGAGGAAACTTATATGTCGGACTTGTATTATGATAAAGATAATTACCTATCTGCAGGAAAAGGAGCGAGTATTTGGGACACATTTTCCCATGACAACCGTTTAGCCAATGGCGCCACTGGAGACGTAGCATGCGACAGTTACCATAAATACAAAGAAGACGTCCAATTGTTAAAGAATCTTGGAGTAAGTTTAAATCTAAGTAATGGTGGTATAAATCAGTGTAAAGTATATTATCATAACAATATTATAAAGACGAAAGTTGATTGTTTCCGTAACAGATAAAGATATATATATTAGCCGTTCCACGAGAAAACCAACATTAAGGACTCTGCGTAATGTATCGACCAGATCAGCCTGCGCAGGCCGCGCAGGCCGCGCAGGCTAATTCGGGCCGACACATTCCGTCTCAGGGTGATAGAAGTATAGAGTAATGATTCATGAAACAGAAAATCCCCAGAAGGCGAAAAGGGTTTGTCCGGGTTAGCCTGCGCAGCATGCTTAGGCTGATCTGGTTCGATACTTTACGCAGAGTCAACAATGTTGGTTTTCTCGTGGAATGGCTCATATATATGTTCACGATTTGTAAACTAATGTATCTTCACGAATGACTATTCCACGTGAGAAAAATACCGTTGATAGTATTCAGAATGGAAACATACATTTTACAAAAACTTATAACTGTGCAGGTATATACATTCACTTTACAAAACTGTGCAGGTATATATTAGACCGAATTTTTGTCAATAAGTGTTCTGACGATTACAAGATATATTGAAGAGATATGTCGGATCATAATATATTCATGTCAAGTAAAACACTCAAAAACCGAAGACAAATACATGATTACGGTGAAGGTGTTGAATAAGCCAACACTGCAGTTCAACGAAACAGATTATCTCGTGGATTGGAGAAAAAAGTCTATTAGCGCAATGTTAATAACTTTGAGACAAGGTCAAAATACCAAAAATGATTAAATCAAACAGTTCAATCCTATACAAAGTTAAAAAGAATTTACACCCATTATCACATAATTATTCAATGCAGTCTGCGGAAGTTGTAAAACTATTTCTAGGCACAGTTCTTTTTAGGGTTTAATTGGTTATTGATTGATTGATTGGGGTTTAACGCCGTTTTTAACAATTTCTCAGTTATATCACGGCGGCCAGTTCACCTACTCGTGCATTTCCTGATTGTATCACACCAGTACTCCACACAACAATCTTCCTAAGCAACTGGCTGCTTTTCCACATAGACTTAATCCATTGGTGGAAGACGAATGACGCATGTCGCATTGACTTTTGTCAATCTTCGGAAAGAAAGTTGGCCGAGTCGGGATTCGAACTCACAACCCCTGGATTGACAGCCCGCGTCGCTACCGACTGAGCTACCGGGGCTCGGCTAGGGTTTAATTGGTAGATCAACCTGGCCCGTTGAGGTATTTGGTGTAATTTAACCCCTAAGAACAATGCTAGTTGTGCAATCTAAATGTGAATTTTGGGGTTTGAATATATATGAGCTGTCCCTCGAGAAAACTAACAGTATGGCCTCTGCGTAATGTATCGACCCAGATCAGCTTGCGCATTCCACACAGACTGATCGGGGCCGAAACATTTCGTCTAAGGGGAATAGAGGTATAGAGTAATGATTTCTGAAACAGAAAATCTACAGGAGGCGAAAAGTGTCTATCCGGGTAAGCCTGCGCGGTATGCTTAGACTGATCAGGGTCGATACATTACGCAAAGTCCACAGTGTTGGTTTTCTCGCGGGACAGCTCAATTATGCCGATGAGTGAGCCATGTGTTACGAAGATGACGTACAAAGCATGCAATTAGATCGTAATCATCACTGATTTCAAAACCATCAAATTGTGTACATACAGTTCGATGTCTCTCTCTCATACAAGGTATGTCACTGCGATAGGTTTCCAACCTAGGCCAGAGACTTTATTAGACGCATCTGTTGTAAAATCGAGGTTAATAATTAAAATTGTTAACTTATCCTTTTAGTGCATACTGTTTGCATTCCGTTATCAAACGTTTATTACACTAGCTCTAATATTTCATTACATTCTCAGATATTTAGAAATCAGATGAGGCTATTAACTCTTTCAGCGCCAAAGGCAATATTGAGGTTTTTGCAAACAATACTGATCGTTACGAGCTGACTCACCTGAAATCAGCATTGTTTGCCTTTTAGTTATCAAAATAGTCCAAACTTTGATTACATGAGAAATGGAGACGCCCGATTTTGAACATGGAAGAGTCTACTTTAAACAATTCGGCGCTGAAAGAGTTAAGTACAAACAAGGTTATATGTAAACAGCAATAGAAACAATGTTTTTTTAAAAAAAACTATTGTTTTTCTAAATATATTTTTCTTTATATAATTTATACACAAAAACGTTTCAATATTCACAGGTTAATCACTATAGATTCTCCATAGCTTGGAGTCGTCTTTTACCGGATGGAACCGGGTCGTCATTAAATCCAGGGGGCGTGAACTATTACAATAATTTAATCAACGAACTGTTAGCCAACAACATCCAACCGATGGTAACGTTATACCACTGGGACCTTCCACAGGCCTTACAGAACATCGGCGGCTGGGAGAATGATAAGATAGTGGACCTGTTTAACGACTATGCTAGAATATGCTTCGAGCAGTTTGGAGACAGGGTAGGTGGTCCATTAACTATCACAAATTAATCAATATTAACCCTTTCCCTCATACGACAATTCTGCAGCAGACGACTTTGAACATATTTTGTGCAAAAATAGTAAATCTCTATAATTGAATGGATAACCTACATGTATGACTAAAAGTGGAAAACATTGTGGCAAAAGGAGAAATTGCTCGTTTTGAGCAATTTCTTCTTTTGTCACTATGTTTTCAAAAAGCCGTCTGCAGCAGACGGTGTCAGAAAGCGTCTATATGAGGGAAAGGGTTAAAACTTTCCATATTTCATCACTTATGTTTAAAATTCTTCATCATCATCGTTAGTTTACATTGCTTATATATGAGCAACGCTCTGCGGAAAATAACCGTTTGGCATTTGAAATAAGTGTAGACCCATATCAGCCAGTGCATCCGAACAGTCTGATATGAACATATACTGTTCGCAATTCAGTAATAGAAGGTTTAAAGAAACTTCTGTAAATTAATGTCTATTTGGATCCTTTAGTATAGATGCATAGAAAGATATTATCCCACACGTGTATTAACTACGCTATGGATGGTTTTCCCGGCGCACCGCTTATACAGTCTCACCAGTGCTTTATTAAGAGCACCTTGGAAAAGCAATTCCCTGTATATAGCGACCATATGTTTAGTTTCCGAGAAACTCAATTTCTACATAAAACGCCCTGCAAATAAAGACCACCTGTGAACAAATACCAGATTGATGTCTTCACATGGATGGTCTTTATACACAGGTTCCGCTTTATTTGATAAGCTCACTACTATAACACATGCTGTTTTTAATAATATTAATGTCACGTGTACAATGGTTGTCAATCTCAGGATCTCAGGATAAAACCATTATGATCGCTTCCTAAGATCAATGGTCATCCCTGAAAGTGGCGGACAGTGAAGCAGTAGATTAGACTGTTGGTGTAATAAATCACAAGCTTTATAAAAACCGAACCTTAACTTCGCTCGCTCGTATATATATATCTTATTACTGACCCCTAAATGTCGGCTCAGATTGATTGACCTTTGCGTCCGTCAATCAAATGTACTTCTTTCCAAATCGTTCGGTATAAAACAGGTACACTAATTCATATAAATAAACGATATAGAGAAGCTGCGATTGTCATGTTTTCCGAATGTATAGAACCGAGCGTTGGTTGCATCGTGGGATTTCAGTGAACAAAATATATTTAGGTATATAGGGTCAACTCAGAATGACCTTTTATGCGGTGTAGTCAGATATAATAAACGTACAGCGAAGCATTAACCCTTTCCCTCATACGACAATTCTGCAGCAGACGACTTTGAACGTAGTTTGTCAAAACATAGAAAATCTCCATAATTGAATGGATAACCTATGACGAAAAGTGGAAAACATTGTGGCAAAAGGAGAAATTGCAAAAGGCCGTCTGATGCAGAGGCGTCAGAAAGCGTCTATATGAGGGAAAGGGTTAAGACACGATTGTAATTGTAATGCCATTTTTATGTTAACTCGTTATGGCGATGAGACAATTCCTGTTCTGTTCGCCTGATTCAACTCGGTCACGTGTTTATTATAGGTGCCGTTATGGATAACATTCAACGAAGCCTTTGTGGTGTCATGGCTGGGTTATGGTATAGGTGTATTTGCCCCGGGGATATATAGCCCGGGTCAGGGGGTGTACAGGGTCGCCCATAATATAATACGGTCGCACGTCAAAGCGTATCATACCTACGACGACAACTACAGGCATCTATACCATGGTAAGTCAGAACTGCATGATAAATGCACATTATAACAATCGGGCGGCGCTATGTGAAACATAAACATAAGGCATTTGAAACCAGTGTTGATCCAGATCAGCCAGCGAATCTGCGCAGTTTGATCTGGCTCTGCTTTACTCACTAATAGGTCATAATAGGTTTTAAAAAAATATATCTAAACCAGTTTTCATTGAAAATCTTTAGCATGGATGCTTGGCCAAATCTGACATTGCACGTGTGATAATTACGCTATGTTTTTGTTTATACAGAGCATCGCTCAATTACCTGTTTAACTGTGGTTCATGATTACTTGCAGCAATATAGATGTTATATCACGGTGGCATGAGTATCTGTCCGTGTGTAGGCCCATATAGTCTTGACGCTTATCGTAGTTATTCGTGTCTATGGTCAAATAATCGGCAAAGACAGAAATCAACCTCACCGACAAATGGACAATAATTAATTAAGTAGATTTGTTAGAGTTTTACGCCGTGTTCAACATTATTTCAGTAACACCACGACGAAAGTTCACCTATTCATGACCTCTGTGTAAACAAAACAGTACTAGGCTATGAAATGTGCCTTGCCATAGGTCACTCCACCATGACCGCCGCGATTCGGGATCGAACCCGGGACGCCCGGTTCAAAATCCCCGACGCTAACGACTCGGCCTTTTTTCTGAAATTGAGACGACCAACTATATTGTATGTTAAATAATATGTACAGTGGCATTTTAGGGTACGTATTTGCAAACATATACTATTGTGCGTAATGATTAATGAAAATTATATCGCATACAAATTGTCTAAACTATCTTATCATGGCATGGTAAAGATGGTGTAAATATTAAAGCATTTTCCAATAGTACGGTGATTATCTTATCTAATAATGTTCTCTCCCTAAGGTCAAGTCGGGATAACCCTGGATTGTGACTGGAAAGAGCCCGTTTCCGGTTCCGCTATGGACCGATATGCCGCCGAGAGGGCGCTGCAGTTTAAACTCGGGTGGTTCGCCAATCCCATTTTCGGTAACGGTGACTACCCGAGTGTCATGAAGCAGTATGTAGGACGAAAAAGCAGGGAACAAAACTTTACTAAGTCCAGGCTTCCTGCCTTTACACAGGAGGAGAAAATGTCAAATAAAGGTAAGTACTCAATGGTTTTTAACCGTTTATCACATACAACAAATCTGTAGCAGACGACTTTGAACAAATATTAACAAAAATGTAATTTATCTCCATTAATGACAGTTTAATTATTAAATACAGTTGAAAACATTGTGGCAAATTGTAAAATTGCTCATCAAGAGCAATTTCACCTTTGTCTCAATGTTTTTAAAAGTCGTCTGCTGCAGATGCGTCTGAAAGCGTCTATATGTGTGAAAGGGTTAACTATGCTTGAACCAAGCTAGTAAGTGTTTTGTTTCTTTAAATAACTTTACCTAAATTTGGATTGCTCAAAACGAGCTATCGTTATGGCGTGTGTATGTCGTCTAGATTAGTTTTTAAACGACACATCCCCTACTACTTGCGGAATTGAACTTTACCAAAGACATGCTACAGATTTCACCTACAAAAGAAAACGTTTTTAACATGCATAAACCTAACTTGCCACTGCAAAACGAAAGGGAAAATTACATTTTCCTAAATGAACTACGAATGGAACATTGTTAAATAGTATGACATGAATGGTATCATTCTGGAAAATACGAGTCAATTTGCTAACAATAACGCCATCTTTGTCAGTTTCAATCCTTGCTGGAGATCTTCCTTTCTTCTGTAGTATAAATTTGATAACATTTCACTGTTATAACCATTGAATGCTCCCCTCTCAATACAAATCGCCAAAATCACCTTTCACACGTGCATGCTTCCTAATATATGACCGAAGGAATTATGAACGTTTTGTGTATTTGATCTCCTCTGAAACTCACAGACCTCCAATAAAGATACTGTGCTAACATTTCAATTTATCTTCAAGTCCAACGATTGTCGTTCATCAATCACAAGACTTTCTCGTTGTTATAGTGGTTAGAGTGACCGCCTCGAGAGCGATAGACAAGGGTTTGAAGCACGGTCAGACCCCAAACAAATATTTTAGAAGTAGTAGTAGTAGAAGTGAACCTAATGGTTGCCCTCCTATCGGCTCGGGATTGCGGAGATAACATTATGACGGATGCACTGTAGTCAAAATAAACTTACACGTGGGACTGATAAATGACTAGAATAATTTTGAAAGCTGCGTAATTTTTTATATCATTAGACACAGTGGACTCGAGATATCTTGAACATGTGATCATTCGAATATATCGTTTAGCTAGAACTGGTTCCCGGTACAGATTTGTCTTTTTAAAAAAAACATCGATCGTAGCGGTAGTTCTGATGGCTCAGACGAGCAATTAGAACTGCCACTGTTTAGAACTGCCACTGTTTAAAACTGCTAGTGTTTAAAAGTGCCATTGTTTAGAACTGCCATTGTTTAGAACTGCCATTGTTTAGAACTGCCATTGTTTAGACCTGCCATTGTTTAGAACTGCCGCTTTTTAAAACTGCCAGTGTTTAAAACTGCCAGTGTTTATAACTGCCACTGTTTAAAACTGCCAGTGTTTAAAAGTGCCATTGTTTAGAACTGCCATTGTTTAGAACTGCCACTGTTTAGACCTGCCACTGTTTAAAACTGCCACTGTTTAGAACTGCCAGTGTTTAAAACTGCCAGTGTTTAAACTGCCAGTGTTTAAAACTGCCAGTGTTTAAAACTGCCAGTGTTTAGAACTGCCAGTGTTTAAAACAGCCAGTGTTTAAAACTGCCAGTGTTTAGAACTGCCAGTGTTTAGAACTGCCACTGTTTAGAACTGCCACTGTTTAAAACTGCCAGTGTTTAAAAATGCCACTGTTTAGAACTGCCAGTGTGTAAAACTGCCAGTGTGTAGAACTGCCACTGTGTTGTGGGTTGTTTGGGTATGATGTTATCACTCGCTTGCTTTTCATTAATCAAATTAAAGTATAGGTGCACTACGAGGCTGCCATTACATAAACGAATTTAGAATACACAGAGGGTTTACTAGAACAGATCAATATCTCGAAGTTAGTAATGGATACCTTTCGTCTTCCAGTTATCGCAAATCCACTGTATAACTGTATCCAGCATGTATAAATGTACCATGGTATTATGGCACGACATCATAACCCTACCTAATGTATAAACAAACACTACGGGGTTCTGTCTTATCTCGTGTTTTGTTAGTTCGAAGTTATATCGGATTGCTAATCTTTCTACTTATCCACTCGGATAATGTCACATCTGCTATAGTCCGTTATCACTTAGTTCTAACAAACATGACATCAGACAAAACACCGTAACGTTTGTTTATAAATCCAGCAGGTTATGTTGTTGTGTCACCAGACCGAGGTACAATTATAGTTTTGACGAGTATCAGTATCAGTATGTGTTTTGTTTTGTTCTCAATGTAGGCGCCTATGACTTTTTTGGACTGAACCATTATACCACCCAGTATGTGGGCTATTCCAAGAACAACGGGGTCAATAGTTACGAGGGAGATCAGGATCTGTATACTATAACTGACGACTGCTGGGGAGAGTAAGTTTACGTTTAGAATTTTAACTGAACTTCTGCTTAAAAATCAAATTAAATTAGAGAATTGTGGTATAGCAACATCACTGAAGTTTGGAGCTACACCTTTGATACAACTTTACCACGTCACTTGCGGTATATTTTACGGAAATTGCCGATATTTTCTTTCGTAAATCGCTATCAAGATTATTTTGACTCCGGATTTAAAAAGCTTATTGGAGTTATTTTTGCTTTGTTTTTCTATGAAAATTCTTATCACTTTCGGTTTATATTACTTTTTCTTACTTATTTATCGCGTACTTTATTATCATTCTTGGTTTCCTTTAAACAAAAATTGAAAAGAGGAGGAATTGCTCGTTGACACCATGTTGCATTTGCCAATTCATGCCGGTAGTCCTGGTGCCAATAACAAGCATTTGTCATGAAACATGCAAGTAAAGAAACGACCGTGTATCACCTTCAGATATGTATTGGTTGTCAAGTGTTTTTAACCGTTTACTTGAAATGGTTAGATTAAGAGTGTGAGACAATGATGCAGTTGTAGAGCGACGGCCTATCGTACCAAGGGTCCAGGGTTCGAATCCCGACATGAGCGGGTTCTACCTTTGGGATTTTTCCACATAAACGGCGCGAGTACTGGTTAAGTCTCCATTAAGCTTGTTTCGCAATCGATGTAAAAAAGATCAGTTAAAACTAACCTACATAAAGATTCGTCTAATATATATTGAAAGTGCATCGAGAGACAAACTATTTCATGGTTCTTACCTTGTATCTGGAAAGACGGTAGTCTTTATATGCTGCATTTTTTATCAAAACTCGACTGATGCTAACGTGTCAAATGTAGCCCGTATGAGGGAAGTGGGTGAATGATCTGGAATCACTACGACGGTGATTCGGTCGGGTTGGTTCGTCTGCCAGAACTCAGAATGGCAATTGGTCTTCCTCAATTTCAAGATATTTAAGATCATTTAACGAAACTCGTTACATATTGTTATACCGAATATCAATATTAAACACAAGTTTCGGATTAGATCCATTCATGGGTACTAGTACAACCTCCCCTTGAACTATCACTTGTGTGTATACTGGCAAAGTAGCTTGCGCGGGTATTAAATCACCACTGTCAAGAGTAACTCACTGATGTAATATTAAAATGTTAATTTCGTTTAACAATATATATTTTCAGCTCTTGTGTTTATATCAAATAGATGAATATTATTATTATTTGTTCAGCCCTTACGATACTCGTAGGCTACCTATGCTTCTTACTGTATGATAAAGAAAGGCAAGTAACCAGTATCGTAAGGGTTAGAAAAACAATCTTCTTTTTTTTTTCGTTTTAATATAACCGTAAAAACTTAAAAGAAACAGAAATCATTTTCCCCCTTATATTTTACTTTATAACATGACAATGCTTGTATCCGATCTAATTACGTATTTCTTTATATGTAATGTGTGTAATATAACATGACCGAATCACTATTTTTGTATTCATCTGCAAATGTTCACAAAATGGCTGAGAACGTGTATTCGGTAAACACAAACGTCACGATAGATGGACGAGGTAAAAGGGACCATTATCGGTCATACAAATATATTTTTTGACTATTTTCTGACCGCGAAAACCCGATTTCCTTTTTGTGCTTCGTCATGTGATAAAAGGAATCTAACATTCGTTGTCATTTCATAAAGTTTTATTAAACTCATGTCAGATCCTATATATATTACATCAGTGTATTACTCAGATGCCAGTGTAAATCGCCTCTAGTGACAGTTCTAGTTGTGTGGGTTTTTTGTGTGTTTTTTTTTCAGTTCCACTTCTAGTTGGTTAAAGGTTAATCCCTGGGGTATCAGGAGTCTTCTGCGATGGGTAAGGGATCGTTACGGGAATCCCCCCGTGTACATCACAGAGAATGGGATTTCCGATCCCGGTACGAGCCTGAACGACACCAACAGGAGTGACTATTACAGGGACTACGTGAACGAGGTGTTAAAAGGTAGGTCGGAATTAGAGACTTTAACCCACGTGTAGACGTTTTCTGACGCCCCTGTAAGAGCCGAGGCTATTAGAAACATTGTCACAAAAGGAGTAATAACTCATAAAGAGCAAATACGTTAACCCTTTCCCACATTTAAACGTTTACTGTCGCCTCTGTAATAGCCGATGCGTTTTGTTGTCGCAAAAAGGAGCAAGAACTCACGAGGAGCCATTTCTTCTTTTGTCACAATGTTTTGAAACCTATTCAATCATTATTAATTTTATTTGCAGATATTTTCCTTATTTGCTGCTAGATGTTTTTCAAAATAATTTGTGTATGTTAGAAAGGTTTAAACATTTACAACAAATCTGCCGCAATTAACTTCTGGTAAAAAATTTGAATAATCTCGCAAATACCATTGTAATCGTTGAAAAGAGTTGAAACCATTGTGGAAAATGGAGAAATTGCTCATTCAGAGCTAAATCTATTTTTGCCACAACGTTTTCAAAAATCACCTGCTGCAGAGGTGTCAGAAAGCGTCTGTATGTGGGGAAGAAAGGTTTAACAGACCAGTTCAAGTGAAATCCATCATTTGGATATCAAATTTATCTGTGCATTCACACTGGGATCTTTCCTGTTCCCTATCCGTCTTGCCGAGTCCCGGTAGCGGTGCGGACTGTCAATATAGAGGTTGTGAGTTCGAACCCGCACTTGGCCAACATTATTTCCGACGTTTGACAAAAGTCAATGCGACATATGTCATTTGTCTTCCATTAATGGGTTACCTGTATATGTGAAAAGGTAGCCAGGTACCTGGGAAGAATGTTGTCTACAGAAATGATGCGAGAAAGCCAAGAAAAACACGCTATGCAGACTGACCGCGGTTTTGTAACTGAAATGACATTGAAAGCGGCGTTAAACTCCAATCAATCAATCAATCAATCAATCAATCAATCAACCGCTATCTAGTCGCATAATCATCCTTTAATATCACATGAAGATGCCTTTTGTTTCCCCTGGAGCAGACGCTTTTGGAAAACATTGTGGTAATGAGCAATTTCTTCTGTTGTCACAATGTTTTCATTTTTATTTAATTATCATATTTTCATTTATAGAGATGTTTTCATAGTTCTGCCCAGGTGCTTTCAACGTCGTCTGCTGTAGATGTGTCGTATGTGGAAAAGGGTTAATGATTCAATACCACATGATATAACATTTAACGTACATTTAATACAGCAAGGAAGAGAGATAACTGTAATGTGAAAGGTTACGTAGCCTGGTCCCTGATGGATAACCTGGAATGGACGAGCGGTTACACACAGAAGTTCGGGATTTATCACGTGGACTTCAACGACATCAACAGAACGAGGACCCCAAAAGTGTCCGCATGGTTTTATAGAGCTCTTGTTAAAAATAATGGTTTTATAGGCCTGTAAACGATACTGTGACCAGTTTGTGTAGTATTCTAACATTACAGTGCATGCTTTTTTGTTGTATCTATAGAATGGCAAGATAATGATACATAACAAAACTGGTAATTATAGAATAACACAATTATGATGAGTTCTTAACTGGTACATGTAACTATAGAATTACAAGATGATACTACATATTGTACTGGTATATATAAAATTACAAGAATATGATGCATCCTTTACTGGTATCTGAAAATGACAATGACAATTCTTTTATTTAGCAATTTAGGCCTCCGGCCTATAATACAAACATGTTTATCTATAGGATAACAAGATAGTGATACGTGCTTGACTTGTATCCTTATAACTACAAGATGACACTACATACTTTACTTGTATCAATAAAACTACAGATTATGATTTATCCTTAACTGGTGTATATAGAATAGCAAGATGATGATGCACCCTTTACTGGTATCAATAGGAATACAGATTATGATTTATACTTTATTGGTATCTATAGAATTACAAGAGTAGATATTATTAGTGTGTACTGAACAATTAGATGAGATATAGTTCACTAAGTAAAATAAACTCGAATTAACTTTACAACGATTGTGATAATAATTTCCGATGCCTCCTTGCTTGATACATAACTCGTACTCGTGCCGTCGGTGAACAAAGGATTTACACTTCTAGAAGCAAAACGCAAACTCAAGACCATGTGTTATCAAGGCCGGTTCTCGACCACTACGCCAGTGTTCAACAAAAAAACAAGATGTGTTTGTGAAACACTGATGCCCCCGAATGGCAACATCTAGGTCAAAGGTCAAGGTCGCCAGGTCAAAAATGTTGGTACTGACAGAAAGGTCATGTCACAAGGAATACACATGTGAAATATGGTAGCCGTACCTGTTATGGTTCAAAAGTAGTGGTCAAGGTTAAAGTTTTTTTCGA
Organism: Serripes groenlandicus; assembly: GCA_031761405.1. Taxonomy (NCBI): domain Eukaryota; kingdom Metazoa; phylum Mollusca; class Bivalvia; order Cardiida; family Cardiidae; genus Serripes; species Serripes groenlandicus. The sequence goes on from JASEVX010000003.1 coordinate 62,188,165, forward strand.
GAATGGCAACATCTAGGTCAAAGGTCAAGGTCGCAGGTGAACATTTTTGGTACTGACAGAAAGGTCATGTCACAAGATATAGACATGTGAAATATGGTAGCCGTACCTGTTATGGTTCAAAAGTAGTGGTCAAGGTTAAAGTTTTTTTTCGAGAATGGCAACATCTAGGTCAAAGGTCAAGGTCGCAAGGTGAACATTTTGGTACTGACAGAAAGGTCATGTCACAAGGTATACACATGTGAAATATGGTAGCCATACCTGTTATGGCTCAAAAGTAGTCGTCAAAGTTAAAGTTTTTATCGAGAATGGCAACATCTAGGTCAAAGGTCAAGGTCGCAAGGTAAAAAATGTTGGTACTGACAGAAAGGTCATGTCACAAGGTATACACATGTGAAATATGGTAGCCTTACCTGTTATGGTTCAAAAGAAGTGGCGAAGGTTAAAGTTTTTTTTTAGAATGGCAACATCTAGGTCAAAGGTCAAGCTCGCAAGGTCAAACTGTTGGTACTGACAGAAAGGTCATGTCACAAGGAATACACATGTGAAATATGGTAGCCGTACCTGTTATGGTTCAAAAGTAATGGCCAAGGTTAAAGTTTTTTTCGAGAATGGCAACATCTATGTCAAAGGTCAAGGCCGCAAGGTCAAAAATGTTGGTACTGACAGAAAGGTCATGTCACAAGGAATAAACATGTGAAATATGGTAGCCGTACCTGTTATGGTTCAAAAGTAATGGCCAAGGTTAAAGTTTTTTTCGAGAATGGCAACATCTAGGTCAAAGGTCAAGGTCGCAAGGTCAAAATGTTGGTACTGACAGAAAGGTCATCTCACAAGGAATACACATGTGAAATATGGTAGCCGTACCTGTTATGGTTCAAAAGTAGTGGTCAAGGTTAAAGGTTTTTTTGTGCAGACAGACAGTTTGTTTGGAGTTTAACGCCGCTTTCAACAGCTTTGGTCATATCACGGCGGTCAGTGCACCTACCCATGTTTTCCTGGCTTTCCCACACCAGTACTTACACAACATTCTTTCGAAGCCACTGACTACTTTCTCACATAGATCAGAGGTGAGAAGCAATGGAAAACATCGCCCGAAAGAATGTCGCCGCAACCGGGTATCGAACCCGTGACCTCCAGATCACGAGTCAGATACGCTACCAATTGAGCTACCCGGCCGGGTGCAGACAGACAGACAGACAGACAGACAGACAGACAGACAGACAGACGTGCAGACAGACGTGCAGACAGACGTGCAGACGTGCAGAGAGGCCAAAAAATAGATGCCCACCGAATCGGAGATTCCGGGGGCATAAAAATATTATTCTTCAGATTTGGTGTCGACTGTCTATGGTTTGATTGTTTGGTGTTTTACGCAGCTTTCAACAAGTTTTCAGTCACATCACGTTGCTTCCTTCGTTACCATGACTTACTACTTCTACATTTATCCCGACACCAGCCAGTCAGTCGTAATGCTAACCCCGCTACCCTTAGCGCTAAGAAGGAAAGCCATTATTACAATTTTAAATTCGTTGGTATGACCCAGTCTAGGATCGAACCTGTACTCAGAAGTTGTGCTCAAGTAACTGATTTGCAATGAGATTTCTAATATACAAGAGGGCCATGATGGCCCTATATCGCTCACCTGATTTAATAGAACTTCAATAGTTTTCAAAGTTTTTACTCTATACATATATAAGGAAAACAAGCAATCCCCTGGTTGCCATGTATTTCAACGGATCAGATTTATTTGATCAACCTTGGTAGAAGGTCACCCAAGGAGCATTTGTGCCAAAAAAAAAAAAAATCAGGCAGGTGCTTTTGGACAAAAAGTTTCTTAAAGATTTTACAATGCACATATAAGGAAAACAAGAAGATTTTTAAAGATTTTACAATGCACATATAAGGAAAGCAAGCCCCGCCCCTGGCGGCCATGTTTTTCAATGGATTGGATTAATTTGAACAATTTTGATAGAAAATCCCTGAAGGAACATTTGTGCCAAATTATCTTTAAATTGGGCCAGTACTTCGGGACAAGAAGATTTTTAAAGTTTTAACAATGCACATATAAGGAAAACAAGCTCCGCCCCCTGGTGGTCATGTTTTTTTAACGGATTGAAAATATTTGAACAATCTTGGTAAAGGGTGCCCCAAGGAACATTTGTGCAAAATAATTTTCAAATCGGGCCAGTACTTTTGGACAAGAAGATTTTTCAAAGTTTTAACAATGCACATATAAGGAAAATAAGCTCCGCCCCCTGGCGGCCATCTTTTTCAACGGATTGGAAATATTTGAACAATCTTGGTAAAGGGTGCCCCAAGGAACATTTGTGCAAGATAATTTTTAAATCGGGCAAGTACTTTTGGACAAGAAGATTTTTAAAGTTTTAACAATGCACATATAAGGAAAACAAGCTCCGCCCCCTGGCGGTCATGTTTTTCAACGGATCTGAAATATTTGAACAATCTTGGTAAAGGGTGCCCCAAGGAACATTTGTGCAAAATAATTTTCAAATCGGGCCAGTACTTTTGGACAAGAAGATTTTTTCAAAGTTTTAACAATGCACATATAAGGAAAATAAGCTCCGCCCCCTGGCGGCCATGTTTTTCAACGGATTGGAAATATTTGAACAATCTTGGTAAAGGGTGCCCCAAGGAACATTTGTGCAAAATAATTTTCAAATCGGGCCAGTACTTTTGGACAAGAAGATTTTTTCAAAGTTTTAACAATGCACATATAAGGAAAATAAGCTCCGCCCCCTGGCGGCCATGTTTTTCAACGGATTGGAAATATTTGAACAATCTTGGTAAAGGGTGCCCCAAGGAACATTTGTGCAAAATAATTTTCAAATCGGGCCAGTACTTTTGGACAAGAAGATTTTTTCAAAGTTTTAACAATGCACATATAAGGAAAATAAGCTCCGCCCCCTGGCGGCCATGTTTTTCAACGGATTGGAAATATTTGAACAATCTTGGTAAAGGGTGCCCCAAGGAACATTTGTGCAAAATAATTTTCAAATCGGGCCAGTACTTTTGGACAAGAAGATTTTTAAAGTTTTAACAATGCACATATAAGGAAAATAAGCTCCGCCCCCCTGGCGGCCATGTTTTTCAACGGATCGGAAATATTTGAACAATCTTGGTAAAGGGTGTCCCAAGGAACATTTGTGCAAAATCATTTTTTAGTAGTAAACTTTTAGCCAGTACTTTTGGACAAGAAGATTTTTTAAGATTTGGCAATTTTCCCCTTTTCTGATGCCGCAGCAACCAAAGTTCTACTTGGAATTAAATTCTTTGAACAACTTTGAAAGAGGACCACCAAAGGACCATTCCTGTGAAGTTATTTTGAAATCTGTCCATTGGTTTAGTAGGAGAAGTCATTTGTAGGAAATTGTTAACAGACGGACAGACGACAACGACGACGACGCAGACGACGACGACGGACGATGAGTGATCTCAAAAGCTCACCTTGCACTTTGTGCTTATGTAAGCTAAAAACAAATGAAAAAGTATCAAACTGCTGAAATAAAAAGTGGTTTCCAGTGTTGAAAAGATTTTACTTCAATTTGGCCTAGTCACCTAGTTTTAGATTTAACATGACCTATATTCAAACTTGACCTAGATATCATGAAGAAAAACGTTCTGACAAAATTTTAAGTTGCTGAAACAAAACATCGGCCTCAAGTGTTAACAAGATTTTCCTTTAATTTGGCCTTCTGACCTAGTTTTCGACCGTACATGACCCATATTCAAACGTGGCCTACAAATCGTCAAGACAAACATTCTGACAGTTTCAATATTTCCAAGTTAAAAATGCACCCTCCGGAGTGTTAACAAGATTTTCCTTCAATTTGACCTAGTGACCTAGTTGTTGACCCATATTCGAGCTTGGCCTACAAAACATCAAGACAAACATTCTGATTTAAGTTTCAACATGCTCAAGTTAAAAATGCGGCCTCCAGAGTGTTTACAGGATTTTCCTGCAGTCTGACCTATTGAACTAGTTTTTGACCTCATGTGGCCCAGTTTCAAACTTGTCCAAGATTTGATGGAGATAAATGTTCTGATAAACAACTTTCATAAAGATTGGATGCAAAATGTAGCCTGTAGTGTTAACAAGGCGATTGTTGATGACGGAGGGTGATGGACAAAATGTGATCACAATAGCTCACCTTAAGCACTTCATGCTCAGATGAGATAGATTTTTTTATTAGAAAAAAATAAACTTTATATTTTATAATAGTATCTTGATAAACAATGACAAAGTGGAGCATCAATATAATATCACACAAGTTGTGACAAAGGAAAATAAATCATCGAATAAGTGATCTTTGTCAGGTTTTATAAGCTCGCAGACTGATCAGTTTCTTGTTCTGATTAAACCTTGTATGCACAGGCCTTCACTGTTAACAAATGTCCGGAGGTCTATTTCCCTTTGCCAATACCTGTTTTCTAAGTCCATTTTCAACTCAAAACAATTTCCCATATACAGCAAATCTGCTACAGAGGAAATTGTCTTGGTAAAATATGGAAACTCTCTGTTAAAAGGTGCATAATTATTCAATAGATGTTAAAACATTGAAACAGATGGAGAAGTGGCTCAATTAGAGTCAAAACCCCTGTTTTCATAAATAATGTTTTTCAAAATTTTCTGGGGCAGATGTTAAAACATTTACCTGCAGAAATGAAGGGTTTGATGTATTATGCATAAACTACTTAATATGAGATTCAAAGAAGCGAAGATTTGGTACATTTCCAAAAAACATCTGAACTTAAAATAGAGAAGAACAGACCAAATATTTACAATATTAAATATAATATACAAATCGCCCCCACAAAAACACTCACTCACTAACACTCTGAACTGTTATAAAAAAAAATCACTTATATCAATTACAAAGCGAATACGACTTTCACCCTTTCCCATATACAACAAATCTGTAGCAGACAACTTTCATGTAAGCAAAAATAATTGACATCTCAATAAATGTAGGTATAAGTATAAAATAAAGTTTTCCAAAGTCATCGGTTATGAAAAAATAATGAATATAAAGCAGCGATCCTTTCGTCATCTGAGAAACTTGGGAGCATACTATATGGAATGCATGTCAATATGCGAGTGATGCTATAAAGTCTTAACCCTTACTCACATGCATAAGCATTTATATAAATCTGTGGCAGAAAACATTCAAAACAACTTTAACCCTTTCCCACTTGTAGACACATTTTGATGCATCCAGAGTACACTTTTGAGCCTTTTCTCCATTTTCCATGATGATTTCAACTCTTTTCAATTAATATACTTTCATAAACAGGGATTTTTCATACTTTTGACAAGATGTTTTCAAGTCATCTTCAGCAGATTTAATGTATGTGGGCAATGGTTAAGGGACAAAGCGCTCACAATGAGCAATTTCTTCTTTAGCCACAAGGTCATCAACTCTTTGCAATAATTATACTTTCATTTTATATGATATTTCATATTTTTGCCTGGATGTTTTTAAAAAATCTTCTGCTTTGGATTCGATTTATGTAGGAAAGGGTTAGCCATTCGCCTTATATCATATCTTTTAATGTCCTCTACCTTGAAAACATCTGAGAAACAAAATGTCAAATTGGAAATATTTGAATTTTGTTAAAGAGTTGAAAACATTGCAGGAAGAGAAGAAATTATATGATTAAGTTATTTTTTATTTTTCCATAATGGATTCAAAAATCATCTCCTACAAAGACCAAAAAGTTAAGACTTAGTTAAAGAAAAATTAATTGAAATATTGTGAAATGTCTCAAAAAATATTAAAACATAAATGCAAGATGTTAAATAAACCTCAGCAAATGATTCTTTAAAGATCACATGACCGATTTAACCAATGAACACTATATATTTCTACATGTTTATAAACTGATATTTTCACACATTAAACATGCAGATGTTAATCACTTCTTCTAAAAATTCCCTTGTAATAATATGTCTGATCCTACAGTTTAACCCAAGGAACCCAGGCACCGTTATGGTATTTTGGGTTGCCCAATGGATCCACTGGTGTATTCAATGGAGGCACCATGGTGTTTCCATACTTTGACAGGCGAACTAACATCTGTATTACGATATCTTTATTGCTGGCTGCTATGTTGTTATACTCACAAGGGTCAGACGGGATATGAAATAAGCATGGAGACGAGGTTGGGTCACAGTTAGAGGATGCATTGGCGGGTTTAGTGCCACAGTTTACTTTCACTGGTTGATTTTTATGAAAGATGGAATGTTGGTGTGGATTACCAGGTCCTTCGGGTACTGGGCTTATTTCTGTCTCCTTATTCATGTGATCATCAAATACATCATGTTTAAGATTATCAAGTTCATATAGCTTGTGCATATATCTAGTCATGTTCACATGGAGGTCAACGTGATCATTTGGGTTCTGCCATGGTGGGTACCATCCATCCCAGGCCATCCCGACATCACCGACTAAAATCTTATAATCGCCCGTCCTCAAACCAGAGTGCCCCTTCCCCTGAGGCGCGATGTTGTGCAGAATTTCCATCCTCTCTACTTTTGTGTCGAGTGATAAATCACTCCAGACGTCATAGCCATCCAATTTTTTCATGATTCCCGGGTTTCCGCCTGCAGCCCTGTAGAGTGTTGGGAGCCAGTCACAAACATGGATCATTTGATTGGACACGTAACCTTTGGTTTTTAGTAATGGACTGTTGATGAAGCCCACACCTCTTACGCCTCCTTCCCAGAGAGTTGCTTTTACACCCCTGTAATGATAATATGTTTGTTTGATTATATTTTGTTTTGTCTTTTCATCATTATTTCAGTTATATCACAGCCAGAGTTCACTTACTCATGCTCCCTGGATAAACAAACCAGTACTAGGGCTAGGAAATGTGCCTTGCCCAAGAGCACTCCACCCTGACCACAGCGCTGCGACTTGGGATCGAACCGGGGATGCCAGGTTCCAAATCCCCGACGCTAACCACTCAGCCACAGCAGATTTCTATGATGATATGTAGTCTGTGAAATAAGCACAGGCTTGAAGCCAAATACTATTTAAAATCAGTTTGGCCTTATTGGAATTTCCAGACAGATGGGTGTATTTGGCATGCAGAAAAATGAGGAATTCAATCTTGAATATACTGACAGCATGTGCTCGAAATTTCATATTCATAGAAAATGTAAGCTAAAGTGGATTTTGAATGCAGATTATTATTTCACAGACCGCCTATAAGATGTAACATTCTAACAAGAGGGGACAAATTTACAGACAAACCTGTGATAAAGACCACCTTTGTATAGCAACCACACTTTTAATTTCCCAAAAATGACCCTGTAATTAAAGACCACCTGTGAACAGAGACCAGACCGTTTTCTTGGGTGGTCTTTAACCCTTTCCCTCATACGACAATTCTGCAGCAGACGACATTGAACATATTTTGTAAAATAATGGAAAATCTCTATAATTGAATGGATAACCTATGACTAAAAGTGGAAAACATTGTGACAAAAGGAGAAATTGCACGTTTTCAAAAAGCCGTCTGCTGCAGAGGCGTTAGAAAGTGTCTATATGAGGGAAAGGGTTAAACACAGGATGGACAACATTTCATATGCAAACCAAGAAGACTGTTAATTTTCACTATAACCCAAACTGTCAGCCAGCATTTTAACCCTTTTACAAATACAACAAGTCTGCAGCAGATAACTTTTGAAAGCATTTCGATAAAACTAGGAAGTATCTCTATAAATAATTGTTAGAATAGAGTTTAACCCTTTCCCTCATATAGATGCTTTCTGACGCCTCTGCAGCAGATGGCGTTTTCTTTGCATTACTAGACCTTAGATGAGACAACTTCAGTCCAACCTGCGTTCAAAGACCACCCATGGGAAGAGAACAATTTGGTCTTTGTTCACACATGGTCTTTAATTAGTATACAGGGCAATTTATGCAGAAAATAAATAATTGGGAAAGTATCAGTGTGGTTGCTATAGACAGGAAATTGCTAAACAAAGGTGGTCTTTAGCACAGGTGTGACTGTATTTTACCTTAAAGGAAAGTTGTTTGCAGCATTGGAATCAAAGCCATTAGCCGGCCCTCCGTTATCAGTGGTGAACGCTATAACAGTGTTGTCATACATCCCTCTAGCTTTCAAGGATTCCACGACGGCTCCCACAGAGTCATCTAATGCCGCCATCATTCCTGGAAGGGTGAACAGGTACTTTTAACCCTTTCCCACATACTGTGATTAAATGTTTTACGTGGGACAGGGCTAATCTGGATGTATGTAACAATCTTACAGCTATTCAGAAGGTTTAACCCTTTCCCATATACAACAATTCTGCAGCAGACGACATTTAAAACGTATTGACAACAAGACCGCCAAATGTCACAAAATATGCCCGTCCTATTTTTTGAGACCAAGTTTAGTGATTTGGTTGTACGTCAGCCAAACTTAGAGAGCGAACACTGTTAGTACAGTTTTGGCCATTCCGAGGGACATAATTGTGTAGTGACTTAAGATAACGTTGTAAGTTATCAAACCTGACCAAGATATTTTGTCCATCAACATATTGTCTAAATTTGGTGATGATCAGATCAAGGCTTTACAAGTTATATAGCTGACAAGAGCAATTTTAGGTAATTTCTATAATTAAAGGGCAATAAGTCACTATTGACTGGCGCAATATGGCTAGTTATCAAACTTGTCCGAGATATTACGCCAATACACATCGTGACTAAATTTGGTGATGATTGGACAAAGGCTCCTAAAGTTATTGAACTGACAAGACCAATTTGAGGTAATTTATATAATTAAAGGGCAATAACTCTCAATTGACTAAAGCGATATTGCTAGTTATCGAACTTGTCCGAGATATTATGCGAATACACATTCTGACTAAATTTGGTGATGATTGGACAAAGGCTTCTAAAGTTATTGAGCTGACAAAACCAATTTTAGGTAATTTCTATAGTTAAAGAGCGATAACTCTCGATTGACTTAAGCAATATGGCTAGTTATCGAACTTGTCCAGATATTATGCCAATACACATGATGATTGGACAAAGGCTTCTAATTAAAGGGCGATAATTCCCGATTGACTAAAGCGATTTAGTTATCGAACTTGTCTGAGATATTATCCCAGTACACATTCTGACCAAATTTGGTGATAATTGGACAGGCTTCTAAAGTTATTGAGCTGACAACATACTGGATGCCGTGCGCCCGCCCGCCCGCCCGTACGCCGCTGGTAAAACTATAATAAGATCCGTTTTTTCAAATATGTAGACAACTTTTGAAAGTAACATGGCAAAAGGAGAAAATTAACCATCATGAGAAATTTCTCCTTTTGCCACATTGTTTTCAACTCTATTCAATCCATCATTATACTTTTATTTAACCCTTTTCCACATACAACAAATCTGCAGCATATAACATATTGGCAAATCAACTGAAAAATAACAATAAATGACAATTAAATTAATAAATTTCCCTTTTTGAATCAATGCTTTTAAAAAGTTGACGCCTGCTGATACCTGAGAAAGAGTCTGCATCAATGCAGCATGCAAAAAAAATTAAATTTATTTATTTTACATTGAATAAGAAGCAAGCCTTCAGCGTATATTAATTATGTTCGATGTATGCTTCCAGGAGACTTCTAACCCTTTCCCACAAACAAATCTGCAGCAGATGACTTTGAAAACATCTGTAAATGAAAGTTTAATTATTGAATTGAGTTGAAAACATTGTGGCAAATGAAGAAATTGCTCACAAGGTTAACAAGAGGGCCAAGATGGCCCTAAATCGATCACCTGAGTGACCAATAGTTAATTAGAAGCAAATATCTGGGAAAATTTAATCAGGAGTTCAAATAAAACTGCAAGGAGTGGACACTCAGTAAAAGAAATAGTTTATCAGTAAAAGCCATTCGTATCTTGAAATCTAACAAAAACTTTAATAAGAATGGAATTATAAAATTTTGTCATTTTGCACCTTTCCTGATGCGGCTTTGCTGCCCTGTTTGTCAACGAAACCAATATGGCTTGAACAGTTTTTGTAGAGAGTCACTCAAAGAACATTTCTGCCAAATTATCTTGGAATCTGACAAATGGATTATGGAGATGGAGGTTTTTAAAGTTTGGGTATTTTTCTCAATTTCTGATGCCGCAGCAACAAAAGTTCTACATAGAATGTAAGTCTTTGAACAATTTTGAAAGAGGACCATCAAAGGAACATTCCTGTGAAGGAACGTTGAAATTGGTCGAGTGGAATGGTAGGAGTTGTCATTTGTAGCTAAAAGTTCAATTTACCCCTTTTGTGATGACGCAAGGTTGCTATGATTTTGTAATCAATCAATTTGGCTTGTAAAAATCAAGTAGAGGATCACTAAGTAAATTTCCTATTCAATTTTCTTAATATCAGACAAGGACTTAAAAAAAATGGAATTTCCATTTTTTGTCATTTTGCCCCTTTTCTGATGCCTCCTGACTGCCATGTTTTTCAACCAAACAGTATGCCTTGAACAATCTTTGTAGAGGGTCACCCAAGGAACATTTCTACTAAACTATATTGGAATCTGACATGCAGATTCAGAGGAGAAGATTTTTAAAGTTTGGACATTTTGCCCCCTTTCTGATGCCGCAGCAACCAAAGTTCTGGAATGGAATTTAAATCTTAAAACAATTTTGAAAGAGGGCCACCAAAGGAACATTTCTGTGAAGTTTTGATGATATTGGTCCTGTGGTTTAGGAGGAGATGATGTTTAAAGCTAAAAGTTAACGAGATGATTTTGCCCCTTTTCTGATGCTTCCTGACTGCCATGTTTTTCAACTAAACAGTATGCATTGAACAATCTTTGTAGAGGGTCACCCAAGGAACATTTCTACCAAACTATATTCGAATCTGACATGCAGATTCAGAGTAGAAGATTTTTAAAGTTCGGACATTTTGCCCCCTTTCTGATGCCGCAACAACCAAAGTTCTCAATGGAATTTAAATCTTTGAACAATTTTGAAAGAGGGCCACCAAAGGAACATTCCTGTGAAGTTTGGATGCAATTAGTTCTGTGGTTTAGGAGGAGATGATGTTTAAAGCTAAAAGTTAACGACGACGGACAGACAACGGACAAAAAGTGATCAGAATAGCTCACCTTGAGCCTTTGGCTCTAGATGATCTAAAAAAGACGTCTGCTGCAAAGCCGTCAGAAAGAGTCTATATGTGGGAAAGGGTTAAAATGATTACTTTAGTCGGAAAATGCCCAATGTCAGAACCTGCTCATCATGGGTTTTCAAACCCAATACTTTTGAAACAAGAAGTCATCCGCTCCACCACTGAACCATTGGCTTCTAAGAGCAGGAAGGTTGACAAGCAACCAAGTGTTTTTATACCAGGCAAATCAGTCAAGTTCTCTATAAATGTTTTCAAACATCAACAGTTACTGCTGCATCAGAATGCATCTTTATGTGGGAAAGGATTAAAATGTTTTGTTTAAGTGCACAGTCTGCTTTGGAAGAATAGTACCATCTGATGGTTGAAATGAAAGTCTGATTTTGATACAGAGAGAATGCTGTATTAAAACTCAACTAGAACTGTCAAATATGGAAAAAATACGCCTCACAGCAACATACATAAAATATGACCTTGACCTTTGACCTCTAAACCAATAAGGAGCTTCCATTGGTTTTGGTCAATACATGTGTGAAGTCATTGTCATTTTCCTCAATCGAAGGATGATTGACTTCAGGAAACCGGGCAACCACTATCATGGAACAATCACTATCAAGAATTGTACCATTGTGACCTTGACCTTTGACCTATTTACCTTCCTTGAGATATGTCAGATGTACAGCATCATCATCTTAGCTTAAGACTTATGTGTTTGGAAACCATTTTGTTAACAGGTGGATATCCCCACAAGTCATGATGAAAACAGTACACCTCCCTTAACCTCCTTTGGCAGGGGCACTATACCTCTATCCCCCTAAAACGGAATGTGTCGGCCCGGATTTGTCTGATCTGGGTCGATACATTACGCAGAGACCATAATGTTGGTTTTCTTGTGGGACGCCTCAAATATAGTTAAAATGCATTTTTACCTGCGAACAATCTTCGTTTAATGTTGTGAATATGTGGAAACCTTTTCACATATCGTTCCGGGGCCTGTAGCGGATCTCCGTCCTGATTTCCACTATGAACAGCCTGATGTGGCAAATACAGAAACAGTGGCTGGAAATACACAGAGAGGGATACAGCTTTAAAACATGTGGTGGTTATCTGAGAACCTAATAGACTATTTCAGAAACATCTCAAATATCTCCAAATGATGTGTGGTATTTACAAAAGTTGCAGTGCAATTTTGATACAGAGCGGAAAACATTGTGGGAAAAAGGAGACACAAGATGTGTGGTATAAATTTACAAAAGTTGATGTACAATTTTGATACAGAGTGGAAAACGTTTTGCGAAAAAAGAGACATCACTGGCCCTGGCAAGCTCCTTTTCCTAGAAATTGTAAAAGTGACAGAAATGCAGACATCTAAAAAAGGGATCGCTAAGGTAACAAAGAAGTCAGGAGGCTATGTCAACCATGAGAATACTTACTAGTCTAAGGACCAAAGAAACAGGTAAAAGTCAGATTAAAACATGAAGTTATGAATGCACAAGCTTTGTTCTTTGTACATTTCTTTGTTGGTTTAAGCCTTTCTCTCATACGACAATTTTGCAACAGACGACTTTGAACATTTTTTTTTCCAAAAATAGAAAATCTCTATAATTGAATGGATAACCTACGACAAAAGGTTGAGCAATTTCTTCTTTTGTCACTATGTTTTCGAAAAGCCGTCTGCTGCAGAGGTGTCAGAAAGCGTTTATAAGAGGGAAAGGGTTAATGGTGTTTTATGCCACTTTCAACAGTATTTCGGTTATATCACAGCATATAAGCAGTACTGTCTGTCAGCTTGTCCTGTGATGTGTCAGGAGAACACATTTGCCAGATTGAACACCATATAAACACAAGTGATCTATTTTCAGTAACAATGACCTTGAACTTGACCAAAATAACCTAAAGAAAACGATCATCGGGTTCCTTTCTACCTGAGCTACCTTCTTATCAAATGTGGTCAGAATCTCGATTAATCTGATTTTAGCTTGGTTAACCCTTTCCCACATACAACAAATCTGCAGCAGACAACATAGTGACAAAAGGAGCAACTACTTTCATTCATAGAGATTTTTCACAGTTTTGATAAGACGTTATTAACCCTTTCCCTACTGCAGATGCATTTTGACGTAATATTACCAGCAGGCAACTTTTGAAAACTTGGTGGCCAAAGGTGAAATTGCTCATGATAAGCAATTTCTCCTTTGGTCACAATGTTTTTCAACTTTATTTAACAGTTAAGCTATCTTTTATGTAGATTTTTCAGGTTTTAGTCACTATTTCTTCAAAGTCGTCTGCTGCGGATTTGTTGTATGTGGGAAAGGGTTATAGTCGTCTGCTGTAGAGTTGTTGCATGTGGGAGAGGGGGGGGCGTTAAAAACAGCCCTTTACCAACCTGTGATTTGTTATGGTTGTGTATTATACTGAGTGTCTCTGCTGTAAACAGATCCGTAGAGTACATGTTGGTCTCATTCCGTATCAGATCCAAGTTACGTCTCCAGTCTAAACCCCAGTAGCTCTAAAAAATTGAAAAATAAAAAAAATTACTTTATACATGGTTCATTTAGACATTTCGATGGTTTCTTGCAAAACAGTTGTAACTACATCTTGAGCAAGATGTAGTTACAACCGTTTTCCATGAAGCCCTCGAATTTTGACACTTTTATAGCAGACAACAATTAAAAACGTTGTCGGAAGAAGAGAAATAACTGAAGATGAGCAGTTTCCCCTTTTCCGATAATATTTCAACTCTGTGTGGAAATGATACTTATGATTTTCATGATGTTTTCAAGCAGACAACAATAAGAAACTGTGTATAAGATAAACTCATCAACAAGTATTCAATAACAACAACTACCAAAAAAAGAATATTAATTAGGTTCTATACAAGTTCAAATTTAATTCAAAGTTAATTTCCTTTAATCCATTTATGGAGAATGATTAGCTATGATTGAAAACCTATTGTTCAACAAGTTATTTATTAACCAAATCCCAAATACAACAAATCTTCAGCAGAAAACTATATACAAAAACTGGAATTTACATAACATTTAATGAGAGGTTAGTTGTTAAAAAAAGTTAAAAACATTGTGGCTAAAGGAGAAATTGCACGTTTTGAGCAATTTCTTCTTTTGCCACAATGTTTTCAAAAGTTTACTGCTGCAGATGCGTCAAAAGTGGGAAAGGGTTAACGTAGAAACATTCAAAATAGTAACATAATGCTTAATAACCATTGAACTTTGTGTACAATTGAATGCATGAGCGCGAGTTTGTTATTAGTGTATAAAACCACAAGGGATTGGAATTCTAAGTTATATTTCACATGTTAGACAATTGATGTTGACAGTAGTTTAAACTTATCTATTTAACATCGATTGCGAAACAAGCTTTCTGCTTATATTAATCCCGCTCAATGTCTGCTTCCCGGAGACTTAACCAGTACTCCCGCCGTTTACGTGGAAAAATCCCAAAGGCAGAACCTGATCTCATCATGGGATTCGAACCTG
>JASEVX010000003.1:62203024-62293024 GCA_031761405.1 Serripes groenlandicus
CATGGGATTCGAACCTGGGACCTTCGGTACGAGAGACTGACGCCCTACCTCTTCACAGATGTCTTCCACTGATGATGACAGTAAATGCAATAACCCACAAAGGGAGTCATTGGAGTACCATTATAATATAATAAGGTAATACTTGTTAATATTTTTCTTTCATGCGCTTACCTTCAGCAATACCCAACAAGTGGATAAGAGTAGAAAAGTACATGGTATGTATGTAAATGTATGCATTGGTGTACCAATTTAACTGATCCAGAAAACTTCTGTGACAAATTCTTGAACAGTTTAGAGAAAAAAATTGACCGTTGATCTGAAATTGAACTTGTTGCAAATGCCTATTGCCAGTTTTCTTTGAGCACTGCTCCAAAGCATGCACTCTATTGAATTTTAATTGCAAAAGAGTTGATGAGATTTCTAATTTTGAAATGTGCAATATTAATTTTTAAAAGGATATTTTTCAAGCGTAGTTGAACAACAACATTAGAAAAAGGTAGAAATTATTCTGCGGCAGACGAATTTTGTAAATTTTGTGGAAAAAGGAGTAATCGCTCATAATGAGCAATTTCTGCTTTTGCCAAAATGTTTTCAACTTTATTCAGAATTGTACTTCATTTATATAGTTTTTCTATGTATTTGCCTAGACATTTTTGTCGTCTGCTGCAGATTTGTTGTATGCCGGAAAGAGATGATGAGCAATTTCTCCTCTTCCCATGTTGTTTTCAAAGTAGTTTTACTGCCGAAGTTTTCTGCATAAGGCAAGGGATTTCAGAAAGAATAAAGGGTGCTTTTGTAGTAGGGAAGTTAGCTATAATCCTCTCCTATATAAATTTCTAAGAAAGGAAATGTGATAATTATCTGAAAAATTTGATGCATGATGTTGAAAGTATGTTAGTATCAAGTGGGGGTAAACACATTTGCAAAAGAAAGCATTTGCAATAAGATTTAAAATTGCAATACATCTCTTTTTTATAAATCCTTTAATTAACCCTTTCCCTCACATAGATGCTTTCAGACACCTATGCAGCGGACGGCTTTTTGAAAACATGTCGACAAAAGAAGAAATTGCTCAAAATGAGCAATTTCTCCTTTTGTCACCATGTTTTAAACTCTATTTAATTATTGTTCTTTCATTTAAAAGGGATTTTCTGAGCTTTTGCCTAGACATTATCAAAGTCGTCTGCTGCAGATTTGTTGTATGTAGGAAAGGTTTAAATGCTGTTCTTTTATATAATGGAATTGTCCAGCTTTGCATTTGAATTTTGTTTAGGAGTATAAAGATAACAAGAGCGCCAAATGTCACAAAATACGCCTGTCCTGTTTTTTGGAGACCAATTAAGGAGTGATAATTGGTTTGTACATCAGGCAAATTTAGAGAGCAGACACTGTTGGGTACAGTTTTTGCCATTTCGAGGGACATAAGTGTGTAGTGACTAAATAACATGGTAAGTTATCAAACTTGTCCAAGATATTATGCCAATACACATTCTGACCAAAATTTGGTGATGATTGGACAAAGGCTTCTAAAGTTATTGAGCTGACAAGACCAATTTTAGGTAATTTCTATAATTAAAGGGCAATAACTCTCGATTGACTAAAGCAATATGGCTAGTTATCGAACTTGTCCGAGATATTATGCCAATACACATTCTGACCAAATTTGGTGAAGCTTGGACAAAGGCTTCTAAAGTGATTGAGCTGACAATCCCAATTTTAGGTAATTTCTTTAATAAAAGGGCGATAACTCTTGATTGACTAAAGTGATATGGCTAGTTATCGAACCTATCCGAGATATTATGCCAATACAAATTCTTATCAAATTTTGGTTATGATTGGACAAAGGCTTCTAAAGTTATTGACCTGACAAGACCAATTTTAGGTAATTTCTATAATTAAAGAGCGATAACTCTCAATTAACTAAAGCGATATGGCTAGATATCGAACTTGTCCGAGATATTATGCCAATACAAATTCTGACTAAATTTGGTGATGATTGGACAAAGGCTTCTAAAGTTATTGAGCTGACAAAAACCAATTTTAGGTAATTTCTTTAATAAAAGGGCGATAACTCTTGATTGACTAAAGCGATATGGCTAGTTATCGAACTTGTCCGAGATATTATGCCAATACACATTCATAACCAAATTTGGTGTAGATGATTGGACAAAGGCTTCTAAAGTTATTGAGCTGACAAGACCAATTTTAGGTAATTTCTATAATTAAAGGGCGATAACTCTCAATTGACTAAAGGCGATATGGCTAGTTATCGAACTTGTTCGAGATATTATTCCAATATACATTCTGACCAAATTTGGTGATGATTGGACAAAAGGCTTCTGAAGTTATTGAGCTGACAATATACTGGACGCGCCGCCCGCCCGCCGCACTCCGCAGGTAAAAACTATAATACGATCCGTTTTTTCAAAACGGGTTGTATAAAAATGTTGAGTTGAGCAGCCCAATATAGTACTGAGCCTGGTCAGAGGCAGCACGGATGCTCCAACTGGTCTTGATTCATGTAACCCAACTTAGAGAGTTTGACCCAATCAAAAGTTAGCTCTACAGCAAGGCGGTATAAGTAACAAATACATAGCAACATAGTGTCTGTCTATGTGACAGACCACTCTACTACATTCACAAAATAGGTAGGTTCCAGCAGTCAAAGGGTTAAACAGTAAGTAATATAGATTCTAGAGGTAAGCTATGAAAGACAGTGGCATTTGAACATTAATTGCAGTTTCTTGTTTGGAACTAGTCTGTTACATTGTACATTATTGACATTCACTTTGTCATTAACAAATATTAACCCTTTCCCACATAAAACATTGTTTTGAGCAATTTCTTCTTTTGTCACAACGTTTTCAAATTGTCTGCTGCAGAGAAAGCGGAAGAAAGCGAGTATATGTGAGAAAGGGTTTTAAAACTGTTTCCAACACAGAACATGTAAGCAAAAAAATTGAAAATCTCTGAGTGGAGAGAAAGTATTATCTTTAAATAGAGATATACATTGTAGCCAAAAGAGAATTTACTTAATATGCTCATTTTACCACAATGTTTTAAAATTTTGTCTGGGGCAGATGCGTCAAAATGTGTTTTTGCATGTGGTAAAGAATTAATAGAATTAACTTCTGATTAGGATGCACCTTAAATTTGTGCAAAAGGCTGGAGCAGGTTAGAAGAAGGTTAGAAAGACGAGACATTGTAATAACCAGTTTCCCACATACAACAAATCTGCAACAGACGACTTTGAAAACATATTCATTCAAAACTATGGAAACTCACTATAAATAGAGAACAATTTTTGAATAAAGTTTAAAAAAAAGGTGGAAAATGGAGAAATTGCACATCAAGGGCAATATCTCCTTATACTACAATGATATCAAAAGTCATCTGCTGCAGAAGTGTCAGAAAGCGTCTGTATGTGGGAAAGGGTGAAGGAAGACTTAACCCTTTCCCTCAAAAGATAATTCTGCAGCAGACTTTGAACGTATTTTGTCAAAAGATGGAAAATCTGTATAATTAAATAGTTAACCTATGACTAAAAGTGGAAAAAACATTGTGGCAAAAGGAGAAATTGCTTGTTTTGAGCAATTTCTTCTATTGACACAATGTTTTCACAAAGCCGTCTGATGCAGAAGTGTCAGAAAGCGTCTGTATGTGGGAAAGGGTGAAGGAAGACTTAAACCTACTGGTATCGCCTCATAAGAATGATCAAAATAGTCCTCGCAGCCCTGGTAATATCCGTAATGAGATTCAAACCCCCGCATTGTCGGTAAATATTCATCGGCAAACATGCCCAAATGCCACTGCAAAATATAATGAGCAAAGGTTGGGAGAGTTTGAGAGCATGCCATGGTGAGATGTTACAAATACTGCAGTGAGATTTATTGAATACTGCAGTGAGATGTAACAAATACTGCAGTGAGATGTAACAAATACTGCAGTGAGATATAACAAATACTGCAGTGAGATATAACCAATACTGCAGTGAGATATAATGAATACTGCAGTGAGATGTAACAAATACTGCAGTGAGATATAATGAATACTGCAGTGAGATGTAACAAATACTGCAGTGAGATATAATGAATAATGCAGTGAGATGTAACAAATACTGTAGTAAGATATAACAAATACTGCAAGTCCAATGATGCTGAATACAATATTCAAAATGGGACCTCTGAGGTCAAGACAAGGGTTGCTTTGCCTGGTTTTTTTAAATCCTTTCCTGATACTCTAACCCTATGTTGTGTGTATTCAAAAACATTGCACCAATGAGATGACAGACTTTTGAGTACCGACAACATAGGTTTTGGTTGGATAATTAGAGAGATATTGTCAGAAAAAGAGCTGAATACTCCCTCTTATCTGGATCCCTTGGTCACCAACATCCAAACTACCATGCTGTTATCAGATAACTAATCAGCTCATTCCCTCATTTTATAGTTTTGTTTCATTTATATAGTTTTTTTGTTTTGTTTAAATTAGTATTCAAGTTAATAACTGTCTCTGACATACAGACACTTTCTGAAGCCTCTGCAGCATATACCTTTTAGTAAAACTGCGCTGAAAGGAGAAATTTCTCAAAACAATTAATTTATCCTTTGGTAACAATATTTTCAACTCTTTTCGTGAATTAGAAGTCTAAATGTTTCAAAGTCATCTAATTAAGATTTGTTGTATGTGGAAAAGAGTTAAATGATAATGCATCATCAAATGTATGTCACAACTAGATACAGTTCAAACAACTTGAAAATGAGGAAATGTGTCACATCGAAGCATTCTATCACAACGGAATGAATCTAATGTATCTAATGCTAATCAGATGTGCCTCAATAACCCAATTCTTCAGATAAATTCTACCAACATGACATTTAACCCTTTCCCACATACAGAATCTGAGGCTTTCTGATACCTCTGCTGCAGGTGACATTTGAAAACATTGTGGCAAAAGAAGAAATTGCTCATAATAGCAATTTCTCCTTTTGCCACAATGTTTTCAACTTTATTTGATAATTATTTTTTCATATATAGAAAGTGTCCATACTTTTGTCAAGATGTTTTTAAAGTTGTCTGCTGCAAAATGTTTGTATGTGGGAAAGGGTTAGATTAATAGAGTATAAGCAATATAGAACGTCTGCAAACCTGGTAGCATCATGAATAGATTCTCTTAGATTGCAAAGTCATGCTAGAAATCATATTTAAAATTCAAAAAGGAATTTTAATCTTTTTTCTGATAAAGAGATGTCATTTGACAGCAATAAAACACAAAAATGTTGGCACGGAAGAGATTATTCACCAGTTTGTAATTTTGAACATGTCTTTAAACTTGGTTATTTGATTAAACAAGAGCGCAGCAGAGTAAGCCCCAACGCTCGTCTGTGGTTGTTTTTTAAGTAAAAAAAGTGGCATTCCTGTATAATCTTTACAGCCAGAGTTTTGTGGCGTGGTATAGACATGCTTATTGTTACCAGGAACATGTGTACCAAGTTTCCTTTGAAAATGTTGAACGTTTTTGAGTTATGAGGTAAGGTTTAAGTTTTGTGACAAAGCAGACAACGTACACGACACCGGAGCAGACAACACAAAGGGTATCACAATAACCAGACTTTTTTTCTTCGAAAAACAGAAGAGCTCAAAATGTATCACCTTGAAATTTTGAGGTTCAAAATTGATAAAGAGATAAATACAATTTTGGAAAAAAATGTAGATTACTTATTTTTCAAAAGTGGCTTAGTACACAGACCTGGTGTCAATATTCATTCTCAATCAGGAAAATGATTAATTTATGATAATAGAATAAATGTGTTTTAAATAGTCAAGTTTTGGAAACGGGCAGAATTTGCAATTATGGAATCCATGGTTACACTTCCTTACACGAGAACAAGCTGTTATATGATCAAAATAATCTCCATGACCCATCAGATACCCATAATGGGAGTCAAACCCACGATATGTGGGCGTAAACTCATTTGCATAAAATCCGAGATGCCACTGAAAAATGAAGTATACATTTATCACATAATAAATAAGAATAGCATTACACGAAAAGCAACATTCAGGGCTTTGCAACCTGAAAAGATTGCAATCAAGCTGCACATCTGTACAGTCTGATCAGAACCATCTCTCTTTGCCCTATCCAGAGCTCTTGACAAGGGGTGTTTTCAAAGTTCTAAAATCCTAATTTGACACTCGACAAGCCCAATGTTATCAGAGCTAGAAAGAATCGTCTCAGTGTGAGGATTATTTTGAGTACCCACAAAATAGGGTTTGGTTGATTAGTAAGAGAGATAATGTGGGGAAAAGACTAGAATACACCCGCTTATCAAGTCCTCTGCATATTGCTGTGTTTCGCTGCATATTGCTGTATATTGCTGCATATTGCTGTGTATTGCTGCATATTGTTGGTAATTGCTGCATATTGCTGTGAATTGCAGTTTATTGCTGTGTATTGCAGTGTATTGCTGTGTATTTCTGTGTATTACAGTGTATTGCTGAATATTGCTGCATATCGCTGCATATTGATATGTATTGCTGCATATTGATGTGTATATTCTCCCTTTGTTGGAATAATATGTTGGAAAGAGATAATTGCCCATCAACAAATCAAGATCAAGATTTGAAACTTTCCAATCTGCTGATGCATTTTAGCATATCTTCAGCAGATGACTTTTGAGGACAGGATGAGCAATTTCTCCCTTTGCCACCACGTTTTCAATGTTATTTTGATTAATATAACATTCCTTTCTTAAAAGCTATACAAACTACTGGGTCCATGTTTTCATAGTTGTTTGCTGCAGATTTTTTGTATGTGGAAAAGGATTGAATTCTGTATTTTGTACAGCTTTCATAAATTTCATCATAATTTGACGGCAATAAAAGTCATGCACTACAAAAACCATCCATAGGTCATTTGCACCCATTGAGCATCAAGATCAATCTCTGCATCTATAAAACTTCAAATTTCTGATAATAATTGTCCATTTATGTGTCAATAAGACAACATTGATGCGTTGATAAGAGAACATTGATGCGCTAATAAGACAACATTGACATGTCAATAAGAGAACATTGATGTGTCAATAAGACAACATTGATGCGTCGATAAGAGAACATTGATGCGCCAATAAGACAAAGTTGATGTGCCAATAAGACAACATTGATGTGCCAATAAGACAAAGTTGATGTGCCAATAAGACAACATTGATGTGCCAATTAGACAATAGTGATGCATTGATAAGAGAATGTTGATGTGCCAATAAGACAACATGGATGCGTCAAGAAGACAACAGTGATATGCCAATAAGGCAACATTGATGTGCCGATAAGAGAACATTTATGCGTCGATTAGGAAACATTGATGGGCCGATAAGACAACAGTGATGTGCCGATCAGACAAAATTGATGCGCCAATAAGACAACATTGATATGCCATAATACAACATTGATGCGCCAATAAGACGACATTGATGTGCCTATAAAATGACATTGATGTGCCATAAGAAGACACCAATGTGCCTATTAATACACTTGTTGTAAGTTGCTAAGGATAGTTTTTTGTAGAACTAGCCTCATTTAAATTCACAAAAATAAACACTACATCAATATTCAACTAGAATTGTTTTTGCAAAAAACAGATGTCTCCCCTCAAATATCTGTCAAAATCTCTCAAAACATTCCAACCTATAAATTTGGGACAGACAGACAGACAGTCGAGACATGGGTTCTGCACATCGCCTTGATGAGGTGAACATTTGACCCAAGTTTCATGAAAATCCTTCAGGCCGTCTTGGAGATATGGAGCGGACACGATTTGGGACGGACAGACGGACGGACAGACAGACAGACAGTCGAGACATGGGTTCTACACATCGCCTTGATGAGGTGAACATGTGACCCAAGTTTCATGAAAATCTTTCAAGCCGTCTTGGAGATATGGAGCGGACACGAAATAAAGCCTCAAACCTTTGACCTTCAAGCGTGACCTTGACCTTGACCCTATATTGTCGAGACACGGGTTCTGCACGTCGCCTTGATGAGGTGAACATGTGACCAAAGTTTCATTAAAATCCTTCAAGCCGTCTGGAAGATATGGAGCGGACACAAAATAAAGCCTCAAACCTTTGACCTTCAAGCGTGACCTTGACATTGACCCTATATTGTCGAGACGCAAGTTCTGCACGTCACCTTGATGAGGTGAACATGTGACCCAAGTTTCATGAAAATCCTTCAAGCCGTCTGGGAGATATGGAGCGGACACGAAATAAAGCCTCAAACCTTTGACCTTCAAGCGTGACCTTGACATTGACCCTATATTGTCGAGACGCGGGTTCTGCACGTCGCCTTGATGAGGTAAACATGTGACCCAAGTTTCATGAAAATCCTTCAAGCCGTCTGGGAGATATGGAGCGGACACGAAATAAAGCCTCAAACCTTTGACATTCAAGCGTGACCTTGACCTTGACCCTATATTGTCGAGACGCAGGTTCTGCACGTCGCCTTGATGAGAGATATGGAGCGGACACGAAATAAAGCCTCAAACCTTTGACATTCAAGCGTGACCTTGACCTTGACCCTATATTGTCGAGACGCAGGTTCTGCACGTCGCCTTGATGAGAGATATGGAGCGGACACGAAATAAAGCCTCAAACCTTTGACATTCAAGCGTGACCTTGACCTTGACCCTATATTGTCGAGACGCAGGTTCTGCACGTCGCCTTGATGAGGTGAACATGTGACCCAAGTTTCATGAAAATCCTTCAAGCCGTCTCGGAGATATGGAGCGGACACGAAATAAAGCCTCAAACCTTTGACCTTCAAGTGTGACCTTGACCTTGACCCTATATTGTCGAGACGCGGGTTCTGCACGTCGCCTTGATGAGGTGAACATGTGACCCAAGTTTCATGAAAATCCTTCAAGCCGTCTGGGAGATATGGAGCGGACACGAAATAAAGCCTCAAACATTTGACCTTCAAGCGTGACCTTGACCTTGACCCTATATTGTCGAGACGCGGGTTCTGCATGTCGCCTTGATGAGGTGAACATGTGAGCCAAGTTTCATGAAAATCCTTCAAGCCGTCTTGGAGATATGGAGCGGACACGATTTCGGACAGACGGACAGACAGACAGAAGGACAGACAGAAGGACAGACAGACGCCCAGGACAAAAACAATATATCTCCCCTGTATACAGGGGGAGACATAATAAGGTCATGAAGTTTAGAACTTGTCCAAGATTTGATGGAGATAAATGTTCTTATGAATACATGACGATTGGATCCAAAATGAAGCCTGTAGAGTGTTAACAAGGCAATTATATAACATTATGTTGTTTTATTCGGTTGATTGATTGATTAAGGTTTAACCCAGTTTTCAAACAAAATTCAGTCATATCACAGCGACCATGCAGTTCACCTATTCATGCGTTTCCTGGTTTTCTCACACCAATACACCACGCAACATCGTTACCCTCCAATCAACTGGCTGCTTTTCCATATAGACTGTTAAACAGCCCATTGGTGAAAGACGAATGACACATGTCACAGTGACTTTTGTCAAACGTCGGAAAGAATGTTGGCCAAGCAGGGATTCAAACTCATAACCCCTGGAATGACAGCCCGCGTCGTTACCGAATGAGTTAACGGGGCTCGGCTGTTCTATTTGGATAATAACCCTGGTTTGCAACACTAAAATTCAATGTTTAATTTTTGAAATAACACTAAACGCTATCTGTAACGTTAAATTTCATTAGCTGACACCTCGCCCAATCCAAACAAACGAAAGATGAGCTTATTCCCTTTGTCATATAATGCTAATTATGTACAAAGAGGAACAGTTAATCAACTTACCTTTCCCACCATGTGGGTCCTATATCCAAGCTCTTGAAACCACTGTGGCATGATTTTCTCCTCTAGGGGCAAACCATATTTCTGTGAGGAGAATATTACTCCCTCTTGTAATCCTAGGAATATAATTCAATTTAAATTTATTTATCCATCGAAGAGTAATTTGAAAATGCAATCAATAAGTTTATTGCATCTATGGACAGACACGACATACCAGATAAGTGAAATTGTGCAAGACAGTGGTGCAGTGGAAGAGTGTGGGTCTCTCATACCAAAGGTCCCGGCTTCAAATCCTCGGATGAGCGGGTTGTGACTTTGGGATTTTCCCAAACAAACCACATGAGTACTGGTTCAGTCTCAAGGTAGCAGTCATCAAGTGTAACTGATATATGCTGAAAGTTTATTTCGCAATCAATGTAAAATAAATTGGTTTAAATGTAGTCAAAATACAGCAAATCTTTGTTGCTTCACTGAACACTATGATGTGTTTACTCTAATTCTGGCCATTCTAATGAGTTCCTACAACAAAGGGTTCAGATAACCCTTCCCACTTATAAATACATTGATGCATCTCCTGCAGACAACATAATGAAAACATTGTGGCAAAAGGAGAAGTTGCTCATGATGATCAATTTCTCATTTTGCAACAATGTTTTTAACTCCATTCAATAAATATACTTTCAATAACAGAGATTTTCTATATTTTTGACTAAATGTTTATGAAGTTGTCTGCGGCATATTTGGTGTATGTGGGACTTAATTTATTAGGGAGATAATGACTGGTATAATCTAATATTGTACTCGTCATCTAGGCTCCTAAAACAAGTATAAAATAGAAAATACTGATAAAACCCATGATTGATTTTACATTATATGAAAGCCTGATAAAATAAGTGTGTACAATGGAACACATTATGTCATCTGCCAATGTTGGATAATTGAAATGAAATAAGAGCGCCGCGGCGCGAACACCAACGGTCATCTATGTTTATCTAAGTAAAAAAAAGGGGCATTACTGTATGATTATTAAAGCCATGTTATGTGACGTGGTATAGACATTCGATTTGTTCCTAGGAACATGTGTTGAAATGTTGAATGTTTTTTGAGTTATGAGTTAATGTTTAAGATTTGGGACGACACTAAGATGCCAAGGGTATCAAAATAGCTAGACTTTTTTTCTTCGAAAAACAGATGATCGAAAAAGAAGATACAGTGTGCCTATATTTAAAGACCATCCATGGGAACACAACAATATGGTGTTGTTCACAGGGGTGGTCACAGAATATTGTTCACAGGTGGTCTATAATTACATGGTCAATTATGCAGAAAATGAGTAATAATCACTTATTGGGAAACTAAAATTATGATTGCTATAGACAGGGAGTCGCTTTTCAAAGGTGGTATTTAGCACAGGTTTGACTGTAATTTCAAAAATAAGTTTTTTGTTTGTTTGTTTGGAGTTTAACGCCGCTTTCAACAGCTTTGGTCATATCACGGCGGTCAGTGCACCTACCCATGTTTTCCTGGCTTTCCCACACCAGTACTTACACAACATTATTTCGAAGCCACTGACTACTTTCTCACATAGATCAGAGGTGAGAGGCAATGGAAAACATCGCCCGAAAGAATGTCGCCGCAACCGGGTATCGAACCCGTGACCTCCAGATCACGAGTCAGATACGCTACCAATTGAGCTACCCGGCCGGGTCTCAAAAATAAGTAGACTAAAGCAATTCTCCATGAAAGTGTATTATACTTGTTGCAACTTTGAAGTGAATTTGCTAAGCAGAAACAAAGGTATGACCAATAAATGAAAAGTCTGACAGACAGAAAGCCAGATGAGAGAGAAGGTTTCCCTAAATGTCTCCCTCCTTTACAGACGGACGGCACGATAAAAGGGTCATAACTCCAATAAAAATAATAAATGTTATAATATTGACAATATGCGAAATTCCTTTTATTACTTCCTATGATGTTTAATCGAATTACAGCAAGTGATGGTTGATAAATAGCTCGAAGAAGAATATGGAATGAACATACGGACAAACAGACACCATTATTAAACTCTTATGGGGAGCATGAAACTAACCTGTATGTATAGGATGTTTGCCTGACATCAAGGCCCCTCTTGTTGGAGTACAGATTGGGGAGACATAGTAGTTGTTCAGTATGATGCCTTCATAAGCCAGTTTATCTATATTGGGTGTGGGGATCTGTTCCGAACCATGGAAACTCACATCATTCCATCCCTACATATAAAATACCTTTTAAACCTTTTCCCAGAGGTCCAGATAAGAAGGCTTATGCAGCTCCCCTTTCTCACATACAGCAAATCTGCAGAAGATGACTTTGAATATGTCTACTCAAATATATGGAAAATCTCCATAATTGTAGGTATAGTTAACCCTTTCCACATACAACAAATCTGCAGCAGACGCCTTTGAAAACATACCTGAACCCACTCAGGTATAAATGAAAGTACAATTATTTAATAGTGTTTAAAACATTGTGACAAAAGAAGAAATTGCTCATTTTGAGCAATTTCTTCTTCTGCCACCATGTTTTCAAAAGATGGTCTGCTGCAGAGGCATCATAGAGCATCTATATGAGGGAAAGGGTTAATGAAAATAGTTGGAAAACATTGTGGCAAAAGGAGAAATTGCTCTTCAAAAGTCCTCTGCTGCAGATTTGTCAAAATACATCTATAGGTTGGAAAGCGTTAAATCTTTTCCCAACAATATCTCACTTATTATCAAACAAACCAAACCCTGTGTTGTGGGTACTACTCACAGGAGTCATCTCAGTGAAACGATACTTTTCAGTACCCGCAACATAGTTAGAGAGTCAAAAAGGGATTTTAGAACATTCAAAACCTCCATTTTCTAGAGCTCTGGGTTCCACATATATAACACAAACTGCAGCAGAAGACTTTGAAAACATTTGTCATTTTCAGCATATTTGTAATTTCTGTTAAAACATAAAATACACATTATGAGATATTAGCCTTTTCCCACTTGCAGACACATTTTAAAACATCTGCAACAGACAACTTTTAAAAACATTGTGGTAAAAGGAGAAATTGCTCAAAATGAGCCAGCTGAAACCTGCATTCAAAGCTGTCCCACCTGCAGACACTTGTTAACGCATCTGTAGCAGATGTTTTCAAATCTAATCAACAAGTATAGCTTCTTTTGCCCAAATGTTAGCAAAGTCATCTGATGCAGATTTGTTGAATGTTGGAAAGTGCTGCTGGGTTTCAATTTATAATCTATTATAATGTTAGCAAGTCCCTTATAGCCCATTACCTTTTCAAAATGCATCTACATGTGTCGAAACTTTATTCATTTGCCTTTTTATATTGTTTTCAACATTATTTCAGTTATATCAGGGCAACAGTTCACTTATTCATGACTCCTGGGTATACAAACTAGTACTAGACTAGGAAATGTGCATTTTGCCCTTCCATCAAGGCCATACAGGGCTTCATGATTTTTCTAATATCTTCATTCTATTAATTAACCCTTTCCCTCATATAGACGCTTTCTGACACCTCTGCAGCAGACGGCTTTTGGAAAACATAGTGACAAAAGAAGAAATTGCTCAAAACAAGCAATTTCTCCTTTTGCCACAATGTTTTCCACTTTTAGTCATAGGTTATCCATTCAATTATAGAGATTTTCTATTTTTTTACAGAATATGTTCAAAGTCGTCTGCTGCAAAATTGTCGTATGAGGGAATGGGTTAAATTCATAGGGTGTTCATGTAACCCTCTTCCACTTATCAATGCATTTTGAGGTATTCTGCAGTAAATGGCTTTTGAAAACATTGTGTCAATAAGAGAAATTACCAATTTTGAAACATTCTTTTTCTTTCATACACTTTTATTTATAGAGATTTTTTTCATATTTTTGTTCAGACGTTTTAAAAGTCGTCTGCTGCAGAAAGCTGAAAGTGGGAAAAAATATTTACCAAATCGTCTGCCACAATAACAACAATGTTAGGCCTATCAGCAGCCAAAACGTCTCGCCAGCAAACTATGGCTAACATGAATACAGCTATCTCTCTGTAAGGTGTCATGGCTTCGTAGTATAGATGGACAACTTTACTGTCCAATATCTGAAATATCAAGTACTTATAATTAGTAGAAGCAGTCAATGTCTTGAGTTCACCCTAACGATTTCTCTATTTGCAACAATGTTTTCAACTCTAATTAATTATTATACTTTCATTTAAAGATATTTTCTATACTTTTGTGTAGATGTTTCTAAAATCATCTGCTGCAGTTAACCCTTTCCCTCATATAGACGCTTTCCCGACGCCTCTGCAGCAGACGACTTTTTGAAAACATAGTGACAAAAGAAGAAATTGCACAAAACGTGCAATTTCTCCTTTTGCCACAATGTTTTCCACTTTTTGTCATAGGTTATCCATTCAATTATGGAGATTTTCTATGTTTTGACAAAATACGTTCAAAGTCGTCTGCTGCAAAATTGCCGTATGAGGGAAAGGGTTAAAGATATTTTCTATACTTTTGTGTAGATGTTTCTAAAATCATCTGCTGCAGATAAGTTGTATGTGGGAAAGGGGAAGGACAATTCATTTTATTTAACATTTTCAAACATAAAATAAAGCTGCAGCAGACGAAATTGAAGTCCAAAATATAGAAACTCTCAAGACTATTTACTTTAACCCTTTCCCTCATACGACAATTCTGCAGCAGACGACTTTGAACGTATTTTGTCAAAATATAGAAAATCTCCATAATTGACTGGATAACCTATGACAAAAAGTGGAAAACATTGTGGCAAAAAGAGAAATTGCATGTTTTGTGCAATTTCTTCTTTTGTCACTATGTTTTCAAAAAGCTGTCTGCTGCGGAGGCGTCAGAAAGCGTCTATATGAGGGAAAGGGTTAATGAACTCATAATAATAGTGACAAATGGAGAAATTGCTCATCATGAGCTATTCCTTCTTTTGCCACTATGATTTCCAAAGAAGTCTGCTGTAGAGGAGTCAGAAAGCATCTTTATGTGTGAAATTAATCAAACTTATTTAATTTATTAGTCGCCGGGCAGAAGCCTGCAACTTCTATTTTTAATAGGTTTTCGGAAATGACATGGGAGGGGGGATTATTATTAGAAAGAAACACATTTAGATGTCTTAAACATATATATTACAATTGTGTTTGTTTAAAAACACTAAGTAATGACACCTCTAAAATGAAATAAATATTCCGATGTTTTAGGTATTTTCAGTTTCTTTATTTTGACTCGCATTTATGTTTTTTTGTTTTATTTACGAAGACAAAACAGTCCCTATTAGCTAGACTGGTATACTTTATTTAACACTATCTACTACATGTATTCAAAAGGCGATAACTACAAACCTTTACGTCGCACAGTTTAATTTATTTGTTTACATACTCGTGAATACCAACTGCGTAGATCAATCTCCTTTGCAGAGAGCCGCTCTTTACACTCACTTGCAAATAGTAAATCATAGGTGATTTAAAATGTTTATTTGGTTCGAAACAAATGAAGAAAAGAACAAACCGAGATACAACTGGTTTTAATAGAAAAATGACTTTGAACGAACACTCTCTGCCTATAAAGAGAGTTTCAAGAACGACATCTCTGCGAATAAGAAAGAATCGGGTCTTTCGTACAAAATTATTTCGTCCTTGACAATTTTAAATGTGTCATTTAATTCCCTAAAGGCATATTGCTTCTGATCTGCATATTGTTATGCATCATTGACACAAGGGCGCTCATCATAATATTATTTTAAAACATGAGTAGTTTGTTATTTTCATTATAAAAAAGGAAGGAAAGAATTAAAATAAATTAACATGTTGTAGGGCTCAGTTTATGTTCGAAATTAAGTTTATATTATACAACAATTTCAATGAGATTTAACTGTTTAGTTGATATTATATTTCGAAGGTGGTCTAATTTATAAATATTGGACTACATTTCAACATTTGTTAAAGTATGATATAATTAGGATGCCAAGCTAATATCATTTTGAGAAAAAGAGAAACTCATGTCTTCAGCGATTTAACCCTTATCTCATTGTTTTAAAAGTAGATTGCTGCAAAGGTGTCCACTGTTGACTTTAATAGAGAAAAGGTAAAATGACGTGCTATTGCATGCAAATCCTAAATTGTCTGTTTTGTGGTTTCATTGAAAAATAATAAAATTCAAATATTCTGACAAACATCTTGAAAAGTGTATGTGGAATTCATAAATCTTATAATTATTCCTTAATGAAAGCACTGTATACATACTAAGACTAATGCTTGGCAAGATTACTCATTTCCATTACTGTTTATGATCAATAATTAGGTGGTTGTGTGTATGGTCAACCTACTTTGGAACGGAGATTGATCATAAACAATGAAAGGCTTCAATTATCATTCACTTCGTTGACAAAACAATGCAAGTTATGATACATTTTCACTTGACCCCACCCCTGATGTTCCAATATGCCCCTCAGTTGATAACTGTTTATTCAACTACTATAATGTTAGTGTTATGCATAACTGCACTATGGATATCCGGCGACATTGATGCGTTGCATCAACTTTCTCTTGTTTATATATTTATTTAAATCAAGCTGGATGTCTGACTCCTTTAAACTTTTCCATACATATAAAGCTGCTCATCAAAGGATTTGAACCCAGGACCTTTGGTCAACTGCACCACTGTCTTTCACAACTCTTTGAGTACCCATAACATAAGACTAAATATTTTTGTAGGATTTTTAAAACTCTAAGAGCTCTTGGGTAAATTATATTGATGGTTTGGTACTGTATGCCGCTTTCAACAATTATTCAGTTATATCACAGTGTTTCCTGGGTAAGTTACCAGTACTAGATCTTCTGGTCCATTTATCCTGACACAAGCAAGCCAGTTGTGAAGCTAACCCTGCAAACGTGAGCACCAAGGAGGCCAGTAATTACTACATGTTTAATAGAGGCGGTCAAGGTAGATTATAATTATATAATATCTATTTCTGTAGTAAACCAGAAAATATTTTGCCCTTTCCTACATACAACAAATTTGCAGCAGAAGACTTTGAAATCATTTAGACAAAATATGGCGTTATATTAAAGTATAATATGTATTGAAAGTATTGAAAGAGTTGAAAACATTGTGGCAAAAGGAGAAATCATTCATTATGTGAGTGTCCAATATGAAAAATATCCCTTTAATTAGAGCTCAATTTGTTGTCAGTATTCTCAACATTTTTTAAATAAAGTCATATTATACAAACTGTATTAACCCTTTCTCACATACAATAAATATGCAGCAGAAGAATTTAAAATCAGATATATGCAAAAATATCGCATATCTCTATTTATAAATGAAAACATTGTGGCAAAGGGAGAAATTGCTTGTTTTGAGCAATTTCTCCTTTTGTCATGATGATTTCAAAAGTTGTCTGTTGCAGGGGTGTCATAAAGTGTCACTGTCTGTATGTTGGGGAAAGGGTTAAGTTAGGACATGTCTAACCATTAATACAGGCAGGGATGAAGATAAGCATTTTGCTTGAATTTGATATGTTTTCTCTCGGTGTGATTCTGGTGATATGCACACTATTTTTATCATTTTTCACTAACCTGATTTTAACTTTTACTTTGACAGGTCACTAATCTACTCACTCTGTTTTTAACCCTTTTCCCACATACAGACGCTTTCGGACGCCTCTGAGCAGACACTTAACCCACATACCCTGTATCAGGGACGTATCAGTCATCAACTTATCTGGTCTCGATAAACTGTAAGAACTATATGAACTTAATGTTGACGAGCTTATCAGATAAATAATGAGCCTACGAGCTTATCAGATAAATAATGAGCCTGTCTGTTTGAAAAGGTACATGTTGGTATTTGTAAACAAAGTAAATATATTAGCTGCCAAGACTGATCAAGATCTACATGGTATGATCACATAAATTACAGGTCTACACAAGCTTGTTAGAAGGTTCTGTCCACTTGTGTAGATTCTGATAAAGCTGAGCAGGAGGACAGGCTGGTCCGAATCTACACTGTACATACAGAAATGCCACCTTGTACATTTTACCAGGAACGTAGATATTATTTTATCGACGTCTAGTCCTTCATAGAAAGACATCGCATATGCTCATTTATTCTGCTTACTCGAGTTGCCAAATAAATAACAAGATGATAAAACGAACAACCGAAAGTCTAAACGATTTGAACTATCTATTTCTGAGTGCCCATGAGTTTCAGTGACCTTAAGATTGTTATCTATATATATTAAATTGCAGTTATTATCACAATATATCATCGTTACATATTGCATTGTATGCAAACAGTCTGATAAAATATCATTTTCAGCCTTTTATTCAACTTATTTGCCTTCAATTCACAATTTTTGTTTTTAAAATACATATTAGGGTTCACATGCAAATTAAGCAGCCATTTATGTCAAACTACTAAGAATTTCAAGATTATATATACTTTCACTTAGAATATTTAAAACACTCTTCACTTATGTATTTTAACCATATTTACAAAACTTTAAAAAGCTATTGACAGCAATATGTTTACGCTTGAGACCACAAAATCAAATGATGCCATAAAACTCTTAAAATTGAAGATAAGATGCAAAATAAAAAGGTTACCAATTTGGGTCCCTCAGCGAAACAGGGCGTTGTGATTACCTACGTGCTTTTTCCAGCCACAGCCCGACTCAAATAATGTTGGTTTATACCAGTTTATTCTTTGTTATCTTCACCGATGTAAAATATAGAAAACAAGTAACTGTAGGATTGCAAGCAATACCATAATCCCCTACCGATTAATATTCTAAGTCCAAAAAGGGGCATAACTCATAAAAAAATTGACGAAATCCCATGAAACGCGAACTTGATCTGTGACACATGATTACAGAGGCATATACAAAATTTCAGCTCAATACCTCAAAGCATGTAGAAAAAAAGTGCGGAAAACGAATATTCTAAGTCCAAAAAGGGGCATAACTCATTAAAAAATTGACGAAATCCCAGGAAACGCGAACTTGATCTGTGACACATGATTACAAAGGCATATACAAAATTTCAGCTCAATACCTCAAAGCATGTAGAAAAAAAGTGCGGAAAACTGATTTGCCGGACTGACTGACTGACTGACTGACTGACAGATGGACTGACGGACTGACGGACGGAGTGCAAACCTAATAGTCCCCTTCGGCACGCCGGTAGGGGACTAATAAAACAAGGTCATTGCCCTTATTTACTTATCAAGAAAATAAACAGAAGGTAATCACTTCAAAAGTCACTAACCTGTCATCAACAGAATGAAGATTCCAGACAGTGCGGAAATATCTTCTTTTTAAAGTGATGGCGTCTGTGAATAAATCTGTGGTTTATGTTTACAAATATATATGTACAGTCATATGACAATGCCTGGACACTTAACAAAAGAAATAGTTAACACATGACCACTGCGGCAGCTGTCACTGTCGAAATCATAACAGAAGTTGAACAGTACTTTCGATCTGTCTACTCGGAATGATTCAGCCATTGATCAAGCGGGTCATGTCGACAGGTTCCTGTTTTGACATTAAGGCACAGGCAATCACGCTTTACCTTGATGCTCAGGCTTGACAGCTATATATGTGATTTGGCCCCCGTGTACCAGTATCGTAGTATTAGAGGTAAAATCACATATTTATTATTACATAGAAGATTTAAAAAAAAATCTTTTTAATTTTTTTCTCACGCTTTACTGTTACATCAACCGGTTTTTTAAAATTTTAGAAATTACTTATAACGACAATGTCGAATTTGTTCAACAATGTATTAGCCTGTTATACAATTATTTGTAATGTGTCTTTTAACGCCTACTTACCCTTTCCCACATACATACGATTTTAGAAGCCTCTGTAGGAGACGACTTTCGAAAACATTGTGACAAAAGGAGAAATTATCCTTTCCCACATACATACGCTTTTAGACGACTTTCGAAAACATTGTGACAAAAGGAGAAATTATCCTTTCTCACATACATACGCTTTTAGATGACTTTTGAAAACATTGTGACAAAAGGAGAAATTATCCTTTCCCACATACATACGCTTTTAGACGACTTTCGAAAACATTGTGACAAAAGGAGAAATTATCCTTTCTCACATACATACGCTTTTAGATGACTTTTGAAAACATTGTGACAAAAGGAGAAATTATCCTTTCCCACACACATACGCTTTTAGACGACTTTCGAAAACATTGTGACAAAAGGAGAAATTATCCTTTCTCACATACATACGCTTTTAGATGACTTTCGAAAACATTGTGACAAAAGGAGAAATTACCCTTTCCCACATACATACGCTTTTAGATGACTTTTGAAAACATTTTGACAAAAGGAGAAATTATCCTTTCTCACATACATACGCTTTTAGATGACTTTTGAAAACATTGTGACAAAAGGAGAAATTATCCTTTCCCACACACATACGCTTTTAGACGACTTTCGAAAACATTGTGACAAAAGGAGAAATTATCCTTTCTCACATACATACGCTTTTAGATGACTTTCGAAAACATTGTGACAAAAGGAGAAATTACCCTTTCCCACATACATACGCTTTTAGATGACTTTTGAAAACATTTTGACAAAAGAAGACATTATCCTTTCCCACATACATACGCTTTTAGATGACTTTTGAAAACATTTTGACACTAGGAGACATTACTTATAACGATAATGTCGAATTTGTTCAACAATGTATTAGCCTGTTATACGATTATCTGTAGTTTAATTATTAATATTTTAAATTTTCCCTGTAGACTCCGCACACATCTCAGGAACCAGAAACAACTACTACATCAAGCGGACTCAGAGGTCAAACTACTTAAACTCTACAACGTAAATATTCCAAAGACATTACTCCAACTAGATTGCGAACACACAGACATCACATCATCCAGAATTCTCCAAATGTTTCATCCCCCAATACTTCAATTCTACAAACCAATACATATCATCGGGGACGGTAATTGCTTATACAGGTCCATGTCCTATGCATCGTTGCATCTACAAGGATACTTTACCTAACTATTACAGGTATTTATTTATATATTAGGTAACTTAACAATGTGCAAAGCTGAGCCGAAAAATGGTCACTTAATTTGCCTATAAATTACCAACCTAATCCTTTCACTTATTTTCTTTCATTCAGATAATTGTAGTAAATACCATAATTAACAATTCGAGCCTAGAATATTTCGTACGAAATATCATAGATGATACATTATATTTTTTAGGGTTTATGGTGCCTTAGCGTCTAATGCAAGAAGAAAGAACAAACATTACTACAACAGAACAGAACATAATTTAATAGCATTTTATGTATTTATTTGTACAAAAGTACAACACCTTATGGACAAACTCCGTTTAAAACGTAGTATTGTTATACCATGAACAATTACAATTATTTCAGACTTTGAAATTTACATAGATTAAGTGTAATTGGTTGTCTAATTAGTTTTTGATTATGTTGTTTGTTATTTCGTTTAAATGTAATTATATAAAATGTTCTTTTTACATTAATAAATTGTGTCCTTTAATAAACGGTGTTTTCTTGTTTGTTCATCACCTAAAGGGGAATCCCTGATTGATCTTTATAATGAGTTTGCATGTTGATTTTTGAGTAATAAACACGTTTGTATATATATATCGCCAAAAAGAACTAGGATACCATTGTGAAAGAGATTACATATTGCTGTTAGTTTGCTACGTTAAATCAGTTATATCAATAAACAAATGTGCTTGGATTAACTTCAAATTGCAAATTTATTACCTATTGTTATTTGAAAACTGTCCTTTTCTTACGTGAATTGTACATTTTCAAAGTTTGCAATTCAATCAAGATTACGGGAATAGAATCATTATATCACATTCAGTTACTGGTCAATTCAAAGTAGAAAAGTAGAAGTCTTTACAAATTATCGACGGCTCCTTTTCTTACGTGAATTGTACGTACATTATGATTAAGGCAATAGAATTATATCACATTCAGTCACACGTCAATTCAAAGTAGAAAAGTAGAAGTCTTTATAAATTATCGACGGCTCCTTTTCTTACGTGAATTGTACATTATGATTAAAGGAATAGAATTATATCACATTCAGTCACTCACTGGTCAATTCAAAGTAGAAAAGTAGAAGTCTTTATGAATTATCGACGGCTCCTTTTCTTACGTGAATTGTACATTATGATTAAGGGAATAGAATTACATCACATTCAGTCACATGTCAATTCAAAGTAGAAGTCTTTATAATTATCGACGGCTCCTTTTTGGAAGGCGATTATTATCAGGTGTTATACACGGTCCCTGTTATTATGTAATAATCTTCTTCCTATGGGATTGCACACTGACCTTAATGGAATATGCCCTATAACACACATGATCTCTTCATACATACGCTAGTCAATAAAGTTCGCAACAATCAATGTAAATTCATACTTAATGTTTTCATGTACAATCAGTTTGATGTAGAAACTGGATTGGACAATTCAATTTTCAAATAATTCATGTTTTTGTGGCTTTGAAAATTAAAATTGATTTTGATTTTCCAAATACACATCTTTCTGTGGTAAACATTGTTACCTGTATATTCTTACGCGCCACGCTTTTGCGAACAACACCGAAACACCGGATCAGATATACATTACACGAACTAGGTCAATTCGAGGACTTACCGTGTCGTAACGTAGTTTCCCCAAAATATGCTAATCTATCCTTAATTACGACTTTCAGTTATATTCTTTATATTTCCTCTAGTATATTCATTTATAAATGTCTTGAACATATTACAATTGCGTTTGTTTAAAAACACTAAGTTATGACACATCTAAAATGAAATAAATATTCCGATGTTTTAAGTATGTGCAGTTTCTTTATTTTGACTGGCATTTACGTTTTTGTGTTTTATTTACGGCGAATAAGAAAGAATCGGGTCTTTCGTACAAAATTATTTCGTCCTTGACAATTTTAAATGTGTCATTTAATTCCCTAAAGGCATATTGCTTCTGATCTGCATATTGTTATGCATCATTGACACAAGGGCGCTCATCATAATATTATTTTAAAACATGAGTAGTTTGTTATTTTCATTATAAAAAAGGAAGGAAAGAATTAAAATAAATTAACATGTTGTAGGGCTCAGTTTATGTTCGAAATTAAGTTTATATTATACAACAATTTCAATGAGATTTAACTGTTTAGTTGATATTATATTTCGAAGGTGGTCTAATTTATAAATATTGGACTACATTTCAACATTTGTT
Source organism: Serripes groenlandicus (assembly GCA_031761405.1). NCBI lineage: Eukaryota > Metazoa > Mollusca > Bivalvia > Cardiida > Cardiidae > Serripes > Serripes groenlandicus. The sequence goes on from JASEVX010000003.1 coordinate 62,226,194, forward strand.
AAAGTATGATATAATTAGGATGCCAAGCTAATATCATTTTGAGAAAAAGAGAAACTCATGTCTTCAGCGATTTAACCCTTATCTCATTGTTTTAAAAGTAGATTGCTGCAAAGGTGTCCACTGTTGACTTTAATAGAGAAAAGGTAAAATGACGTGCTATTGCATGCAAATCCTAAATTGTCTGTTTTGTGGTTTCATCGAAAAATAATAAAATTCAAATATTCTGACAAACATCTTGAAAAGTGTATGTGGAATTCATAAATCTTATAATTATTCCTTAATGAAAGCACTGTATACATACTAAGACTAATGCTTGGCAAGATTACTCATTTCCATTACTGTTTATGATCAATAATTAGGTGGTTGTGTGTATGGTCAACCTACTTTGGAACGGAGATTGATCATAAACAATGAAAGGCTTCAATTATCATTCACTTCGTTGACAAAACAATGCAAGTTATGATACATTTTCACTTGACCCCACCCCTGATGTTCCAATATGCCCCTCAGTTGATAACTGTTTATTCAACTACTATAATGTTAGTGTTATGCATAACTGCACTATGGATATCCGGTGACATTGATGCGTTGCATCAACTTTCTCTTGTTTATATATTTATTTAAATCAAGCTGGATGTCTGACTCCTTTAAACTTTTCCATACATATAAAGCTGCTCATCAAAGGATTTGAACCCAGGACCTTTGGTCAACTGCACCACTGTCTTTCACAACTCTTTGAGTACCCATAACATAGACTAAATATTTTTGTAGGATTTTTAAAACACTAAGAGCTCTTGGGTAAATTATATTGATGGTTTGGTACTGTATGCCGCTTTCAACAATTATTCAGTTATATCACAGTGTTTCCTGGGTAAGTTACCAGTACTAGATCTTCTGGTCCATTTATCCTGACACAAGCAAGCCAGTTGTGAAGCTAACCCTGCAAACGTGAGCACCAAGGAGGCCAGTAATTACTACATGTTTAATAGAGGCGGTCAAGGTAGATTATAATTATATAATATCTATTTCTATAGTAAACCAGAAAATATTTTGCCCTTTCCTACATACAACAAATTTGCAGCAGAAGACTTTGATTTGTTTGTTTGTTTGTTTGGAGTTTAACGCCGCTTTCAACAGCTTTGGTCATATCACGGCGGTCAGTGCACCTACCCATGTTTTCCTGGCTTTCCCACACCAGTACTTACACAACATTCTTTCGAAGCCACTGACTACTTTCTCACATAGATCAGAGGTGAGAGGCAATGGAAAACATCGCCCGAAAGAATGTCACCGCAACCGGGTATCGAACCCGTGACCTCCAGATCACGAGTCAGATACGCTACCAATTGAGCTACCCGGCCGGGTCCAGAAGACTTTGAAATCATTTAGACAAAATATGGCGTTATATTAAAGTATAATATGTATTGAAAGTATTGAAAGAGTTGAAAACATTGTGGCAAAAGGAGAAATCATTCATTATGTGAGTGTCCAATATGAAAAATATCCCTTTAATTAGAGCTCAATTTGTTGTCAGTATTCTCAACATTTTTTAAATAAAGTCATGTTATACAAACTGTATTAACCCTTTCTCACATACAATAAATATGCAGCAGAAGAATTTAAAATCAGATATATGCAAAATTATCGCAGATCTCTATTTATAAATGAAAACATTGTGGCAAAGGGAGAAATTGCTTGTTTTGAGCAATTTCTCCTTTTGTCATGATGATTTCAAAAGTTGTTTGTTGCAGGGGTGTCATAAAGTGTCACTGTCTGTATGTTGGGGAAAGGGTTAAGTTAGGACATGTCTAACCATTAATACAGGCAGGGATGAAGATAAGCACTTGAATTTGATATGTTTTCTCTCGGTGTGATTCTGGTGATATGCACACTATTTTTATCATTTTTCACTAACCTGATTTTAAATTTTACTTTGACAGGTCACTAATCTACTCACTCTGTTTTTAACCCTTTTCCCACATACAGACGCTTTCGGACGCCTCTGAGCAGACACTTAACCCACATACCCTGTATCAGGGACGTATCAGTCATCGACTTATCTGGTCTCGATAAACTGTAAGAACTATATGAACTTAATGTTGACGAGCTTATCAGATAAATAATGAGCCTGTCTGTTTGAAAAGGTACATGTTGGTATTTGTAAACAAAGTAAATATATTAGCTGCCAAGACTGATCAAGATCTACATGGTATGATCACATAAATTACAGGTCTACACAAGCTTAATTGTTAGAAGGTTCTGTCCACTTGTGTAGATTCTGATAAAGCTGAGCAGGAGGACAGGCTGGTCCGAATCTACACTGTACATACAGAAATGCCACCTTGTACATTTTACCAGGAACGTAGATATTATTTTATCGACGTCTAGTCCTTCATAGAAAGACATCGCATATGCTCATTTATTCTGCTTATACTCGAGTTGCCAAATAAATAACAAGATGATAAAACGAACAACCGAAAGTCTAAACTATTTGAACTAGGGTATCTATTTCTGAGTGCACATGAGTTTCAGTGACCTTAAGATTGTTATCTATATATTAAATTGCAGTTATTATCACAATATATCATCGTTACATATTGCATTGTATGCAAACAGTCTGATAAAATATAATTTTCAGCCTTTTATTCAACTTATTTGCCTTCAATTCACAATTTTTGTTTTTAAAATACATATTAGGGTTCACATGCAAAGCAGCTATTTATGTCAAACTACTAAGAATTTCAAGATTATATATACTTTCACTTAGTTATTTAAAACACTCTTCACTTATGTATTTTAACCATATTTACAAAACTTTAAAAAGCTATTGACAGCAATATGTTTACGCTTGAGACCACAAAATCAAATGATGCCATAAAACTCTTAAAATTGAAGATAAGATGCAAAATAAAAAGGTTACCGATTTGGGTCCCTCAGCGAAACAGGGCGTTGTGATTACCTACGTGCTTTTTGCAGCCACAGCCCGACTCAAATAATGTTGGTTTATACCAGTTTATTCTTTGTTATCTTCACCGATGTAAAATATAGAAAATAAAACAAGGTCATTGCCCTTATTTACTTATCAAGAAAATAAACAGAAGGTAATCACTTCAAAAGTCACTAACCTGTCATCAACAGAATGAATTAAGATTCCAGACAGTGCGGAAATATCTTCTTTTTAAAGTGATGGCGTCTGTGAATAAATCTGTGGTTTATGTTTACAAATATATATGTACAGTCATATGACAATGCCTGGACACTTAACAAAAGAAATAGTTAACACATGACCACTTCGGCAGCTGTCACTGTCGAAATCATAACAGAAGTTGAACTGCCCTGTGTTCCATAGTCACCAAACCCAAAACCTGTTTTGCGAAACCTATATCGATAATCCGTGCAATAGTCGGTAAACCAAACCTGTTTGACGGGAGTACATGCATAATAATACAGGTAGGTTTCGTTCCGCTCCATAGACAAAACGTGTTTACGTTGTGTTTACTACGGAACACAGGGCAGTACTTTCGATCGGGTCCGGTATAGCTAGATAGCGAAAACAACTTGGATGTCACGAAAACAACTTTATATATGACTATAAAGTCCATATAACCATAATTGTTCATATTAATTAAAGTAATAGCACATTTAACAACATATTACATTTTAACAGTTTGTAAAAGTGTTTTTGTGGCGATTGTCAACAGAAACAACAACAACGAAAAATATTTACATCTATATAGTCGGTTTTGAACAATCGGTTGATATTTTTTTTCCTTACTGCAAACTAATTTACTTACATCCGTTATAGTTCCATCATTGATGCAGAGACGTGATTAATAATAATTATGTCAGTACTACTTCGGTACCGGATTGTTACTAATATTTGAGTTTTATCGAGACATTATCTACATCGAGTTAAAATATGTAAATATTATCTTCGTCATGATTTGGCAGATAATAAATATCATTGCCTTGCAAATAATAACGGCAACTCTGATGATACTCAAATCTGGAAATTCCAAAAGGTTCTATAAATAGCTCGCGAGACCAAAAACCAGAAGATAGAGCTTGTAAATCTCAATATTATAAACGCTTTATTTTGTAGTTGTTTAAATATATGAAAGCGTCTAGATGATACGACTGGTTTACAAAGGTTTAAAGGACACACGATGTCAGTTAGTACACACGTTATGTATACACGTCTGCACGTTCTAGAGTCAATTAGCAATCAATGCTGACAGTGTAGCCTAATTTAGTTTGGAGATCGAGTATTATAATATATGCCTATATTTTTAATATGAAAAAGGCAAAGCCTCGTCACGAGCACAGCGTCTTTAATGGGTCTAAGCTGTAGGTATATGACTACCATGATTAAGGAATATGTTACAATCTATCGGAACTGACTGTTATTGTACACTATCCCTACTTTATCTGTTGGTGCAAAGTCAAATCATCAAACATTTAAACATTCACTTCATCACATGAGCATACACATATATCATATATAATACAGTAAGGTCAAACATAATAATAGTGTTAACTAGATATCCTTCAATTTGGCCTTGTGACATAGTTTCAGACTGGTTTATAGCAATGTTCAAAACATCCATTCTGCCAAAGTTTCAACATGCTAACATTAAAAGAAAAGCTTTCCGAGTGTTAAAAACATTTTCCTTAAATATGGTATAGTGACGTTATCTTTGATCCGACATGACACATATTTGAACTTGGCCTAGATATCTTCAGGACAAACATTCTGACAAAGTTCAAAATACTGAAGCAAACATTGAGGTCAAGAGTGTTTACAAGATTGTTCTCAAATGTTTCCTAGTGACCTTGTTCTTTTTTATCCAACATGATCTTTAATTGAATCTAGCCTAGATTTGACCATAACACCAATTCTGACAAAATGTTAACATGCTAAAATTAAAAATGCAGCATTCAAAATGTCTGATTGTTTACAAAATGTGCCTTCAATTTGCTCTAGTGACCTAGTTATTGACCCACCATGACCCTTATTTTTACTAGGCCTATATATTGTCAAGACAAACATTCTGACGAAGTTTCAAGCTGCTGAAGTAAAAGTGTGGTTTCTAGACTGTAAACAAGATTTTCCTTCAGATTGGTGAATTGACCTAGTTTATGACCCGACATGACCTAAATTTAAACTTAGCCTTTCTCCAAAATAACATCAAGGCCATTATTCTTACAAACTGTCATCATGCTAAATATAAATATGCAGCCAGTGTTAACAAGACTTTCCTTCAAATTGAACTTGTGACCCAGTTTTTGACCTCATATGACCAAGTTTCAATCTTGGTCTATATCATCAGGACAAACATTCTGACAAAATTTGGCCAAGTGACGGGGACTACTATTTGCCGGGTTCTAGTAGTGAATAAGGTAATCCATTTTTTTAAATTTGTAATATCCGACATAAAGACAAGGAAATTCATTTCGTAGATGTATGGTGAATTATCAAAAATATTTAAATACATCTACAGTTAAAGTAAAAGAGAACATTGTCTGATAGACTCACAGCTTTAACCTTTAGATGGATTGCATGTCAAACCCTCGTTGAATGAAAATACAGGGCTTGATTCTCTAATTGGTATCGTGTCTGATAAGATAAGAAATTGTTTATTAAGTGACATGTGACATGGTGAAACAGTTTCGACTTCAATTGAAAGGGGGGGGGGGGGGGGGGGGGGGGGGGGTTAAATAAAAAGAACTTAATTAAAATAATTATTTTAAGTTGCGTGTTCCTGTATGATAACTAAATATGTATATCCCTGTTTTCAATTACGAAGACATCTGATCGTACACTATCTAGCTGAAATAACAATCGAGATGATATCAATGATACCGACTATCTAAACTAATTCACCATAGAAGCACGTCCCGGAAGATCCCGGCAAGTAGAAGTCACCCCCTCCCAAGTGACCCAGTTTATGACCAGAATCACTGGATATATTTAAACATTCCCTAGTTATCATCAAAACAGTTATTCTGAAAACATTTCAACATGCTCAAGTTAAATAAGGCCCCCAGAGTGTTAACAATATTTTCCATCAAATTGACAGTGTGACTTAAATTTTCACCTCAAAGGTCGCAGTTTATAACTTGGCCAAGATTTGTTGAAGATGAACTACTGCTAAACTTGCAATCATATTGGATGTTGTAAAATGTTGCCTGTAGAGTGTTCACAATGCAATTGTTGATGGCGTGTGAACGAAGGACATCAGACAAAATGTGATCATGAAAAACACAAACTTTTAATCAAAGAACAGGACTTTATTTGATTTTGATATACTTATCCGTTTATAAACATTACCTTGTATTAATCCATTAGTATTTTATGTAATCAGCTGAATTTTCTCTCCAGTCATCCTCATAACAACTGTAAGTCCATCATTGTATGAGTTGATCTCAATGTATTCCCTTGTTTAATGTTGATGCAGGAAGTTATATTATCCCACAGTCAAAGATGCATGCAATTTTCATTGTTTTGACAGGCATGAATGACCAAAGGGTATATCACTAACTGCCTATTACATATGAACTTCCTCTCCCATTTTCGCCATAACAGCTGTGATTCTATTATTGTACAGGTTGATCTCAATCCATTTACTGTGTTGATGTGTATGCAGGAAAGAATATTACCCCACAGTCAAAGATGCATGCATTTTTTGTTGTATTGACAGGAACCAATGACCAAAGGGTATATCACTATCTGCCTATATGAATTTCCTCTCCAGTAATCGCCATACGAACTGTTATTCCATGATTATATGGGATGTTCTTAATCCATTTTATGTTTTAAAATAAAACTTGATGATAATATCAATAATCATTGACTGCTGTTTTAATACATGACAATAACTGCAAATAAGACTGACTTTTAATAAAATAAGATGATAATTGTCTTTAAATAAAATAGGATGATAAATAAATTAAAAAATAGATCTAATAGAATATACATGTATAGAGATTAGTTATGTTAGAAAGCCAAGCTTTGGGCTCTGAGAATAGATATTCAGTTTTGATTTAGATCAGTTTGTACCTCTGTGCAGTCTTATCCGAATTATTCCTTTAAACCAATTACTTTAAACTTATCTATTTTACATCCATTGTAAAACAAGCTTAAATTTTATTTTAATCACACTCCATGTCCTTGAGATACAACCAGTTCTTACGCCATTTGTGCAGAAAATCCCAATCTTCACCGATACGGATTCAGTAGATATTTGGGGTATTTCTTTAGAATTTGGTAGATTATGAGGATTCCAGGGAATTTATGTATTTCTATGCACCGCATTTGTCATTTGCTAGGCCAATATTTGGGCAGAGTTGCTTCTATGATTTTTTTTTTCAAAGGGGCTAACTCCCCCACTTGTGTTCTGAAAAAAGGAGCCATAAAGGCCGTTTTCAACACTTTTTCAGTCATATCTCGGTGACCAGTTCACCTACTGGTTTCCATTGTTTTCCCACTGCAGTACACCGTACAACAGGCTGCTTTTCCACTTAGACTGTTAAACAGACCATTCGTGAAAGACGAATGACGCAGGTCACAATGACTTTTGTCAAACGTCGGAATGAATGTTGGCCGAGCTTGGATTCAAACTCATGATTCAAGCTCACAACCCCTGGATTGACAGCCTGCGTCGCTACCGGAGCTTGGCCATTATGATAAAAGGTCAGATTGTTGACAATGTGTGTATAATACTTTATCTCACAATATTACCTACATGAATCATGTTTTGCCGCAGAGTGGGTTCCTTTAGAGCATCGCAGTTATCCTGACCTGGAATTTTTCTGTTAAGATTCAATTTCGATAATTGTCACATCCTTTTTCACAAGTAAAAACAATTTTTAATTTTGTTTAGAGCACACAGAAAAAGTCATGCCCATATAAATCCGTTTCGGCTCTTGAATTCACTGGGGACGTTTCATCTTGGGTTCGCTTAGTGAGACAAGATGTTAGTTTTAACTGAATAGCGATTATTTAGAAATATTCCGTCCACATTGCAAGGTGAAATGGAGTGGATGTCATGCAGCAGAAACGTAAGATATTGCGTCATAAAATGTGTAAACAATCTGCACTTGAGGACTTCCAAGAACACTTCTAAAAATAGATTTACTTTTTCTTCTTATAAATGTGCGGTTTTATTGGTCGCATTTAATTCTGAATGGGGTATGGTGGTAACGATTCCGAAATTTGAACCATTTGCATTTTCAGAAAAAAAAAAACCAAAGCGAGTCCACAGGGAGGTGATTCTGTGTGATCTAGAACAGAACATGACGCATTGCATACATTTAGACATACAGGAGCACGTCCCTGTGATTCAACTCTGACAGTGTTGGTGAACTTGGGAAGAGACATAAATAAACATGTCTCTGATTTGGGTCACATGGTGTTTCGTGTAACCGCTATGTTCAGCCAATTATTTCATTGATCTTTGACAGTCCGAATGAGTTTTTGTCAGAAGGACATACAACTTCAGCGAAGTCTGTGTAGCATTGATGGTGAAACAAATTTACCATAAAGAGCATCTTAGATCAGACACTTAAACCAAATTATTCCATCGACAGAACATACGTTAATGAATTCAACCCATTGCTGATTCTCAGATTCACACTACAGCTTGATTTTATATCAACTCCAAAATGATTCAATGGGAAACGAGAGCAATACAAATTCTTACCTGACGCAAAGAAACTCGCAGCCGATTAAGTAATGGTTGTCAACCTTTAATGTAAACAACACAGTTGTTCTAGTTATCTCGGGCACCAGCTGAATATGACGTCACCGGGTGTGGATAATTGTCGGTCATGGTTCCCTGCTTTGTTCTATGTAATTTTACTTGGAATTTCACGAGCTGGGCCATAGTAAAATTTTGCACCCAATTTTTTTCCATACTGATTATAGGAAAATTCTTATGAATTAAGGTTATACCTAAGAACGAGCTGTGCTCGTTATAAATTGAACTGTTTGGCAAATAGTGAAATTGTGCTTTTGGAGCATGTTTTGTGTTTGTTTTTGCACTCACATTATTCGAAGCAGTTTAACAACCTCAGAGACATATAAATACACTGTGTTTATATGTCTCTGACAACCCTCAATCATGCAATGTGAAGGGACTAAATTGAACAGACATGTTTAATATCGGACATCATTGAAACAAACACCAAACTAATGGATACTGTTTTCTCTCCTTTCTTGATAATTTAGTCATTTCTAATGTGTAAAATATATTTTATCTTAATATGGCCTAACGACCTGGTGATAAACATGTGATTACCCGAACAATTTAGATTACAAATAGCCATTCTAATGAGCTAAAACGGTAGTCTATCGAATACCAACTAGATTTTTCATAACTTTGGAATGGTCTAATTTTGAACACATCATGACCAATTTCAGAACGTAACTAAATAATCACCAAGACAACATTCTGGCAAACTAACATTATTCTACTGTCAAAAGATGCAGGGTTGATACATTCTCAAATATACCCGCACCAGAGTCATCGCAAGCCCTACACCGATATACTGCTTGTTACTTTGCAGGATTTTCCGTACGATCGCCACTACAGTGCCATTGGCGCTTTGATTTTACTTATTATCGCGAAATAGAAAAAATACATAGTGGCCTAGGCTAAACCGCATATTAATAAATAGAATCGGCTCACGAAAACAACTTGGCTGTCACGAAAACAACTTTATACATGACTATAAAACCAATAAAACCATATTTTTTCATAATTATTAACTTAATATTACATGCACGAACATATAACAATTCATTTTAACAGTTTGTAATAGTGTTTTTGTATTTATTATCGTGTAATAGAAAATTTACAGAGTGGCATAGGCTAACGCATATCAATAAATAGAATCGACTCACGAAAACAACTTGGCTGTCACGAAAACAACTTTTTATAGTTGTATAACGGCCATATAACCATATTTGTTTATAATTTTTAATTTAATAGCACATGCACGAACATATTACAATACATTTTAACAGTTTGTAATAGTGTTTTTGTACTTATTATCGCGAAATGGAAATGACTTGGTCTACGAAAACAACTTCTCTAACGAAAACGACTTTTCCCACGAAAATGACTCCTCTAACGAAAACGACTTGTCCTACGAAAACAACTTCTCTAATCAAAATGGCTTGTCATACGAAAACATTTTTCTTTTTACATTAAATTTGTTCTTAATGTTTTCCCGAAGTTATTGCAGAATAATTTAGTAAATACTTATTTTCGAATGCATATTAAACTATTCGTTCTATTTTTCTCGTCAACAATGAGACGACATATTTCCGTTTCACCAGCATCATCTACGCATTTATATGGGTTTTAGCCTATGCCGATCCCGAAATACATAATTTTCGATATCAAATACAAAACAAGAGAAAGTTGATGCAACGCATCAATGTCGCCGGAAATGCATACTGCAGTTATGCATAACACTAACATTATAGTAGTTGAATAAACAGTTATTAACTGAGGGGCATATTGGAACATCAGGGGCGGGGTCAAGTGAAAATGTATCATAACTTGCATTGTTTTGTCAACGAAGTGATTGATAATTGAATCCTTTCATTGTTTATGATCAATCTCCATTCCAAAGTAGGTTGACCATACACACAGCCAACTAATTATTGATCATACACAGTAATGGAAATGAGTAATCTTGACAATCATTAGTCTTAGTATGTAAACAGTGCTTTCATTAAGGAATAATTATAAGATTTGTGAATTTCACATACACTTTTCAAGATGTTTGTCAGAATATGTGAATGTTATTATTTATCAATAAAACCACAAAACAGACAATTTAAGATTTGCATGCAATAGCACGTCATTTTATGTTTCTCCTATTAAAGTCAACATTGGACACCTTTGCAGCAATCTACTTTTAAAACTATGAGATAAGGGTTAAATCGCTGAAGACATGAGTTTTCTCTTTTTCTCAAAATGATATTAGCTTGGCATCCTAATTATATCATACTTTAACAAATGATGAAATGTAGTCCAATATTTATAAATAAAACCACCTTCGAAATATAATATCAGCTAAACAGTTAAATCTCATTGAAGTTGTTGTATAATTTAAACTTAATTTCGAACATAAACTGAGCCCTACAACATGTTAATTTATTGTAATTCTTTCCTTCCTTTTTTATAATGAAAATAACAAACTACTCATGTTTTAAAATTATATTATGATGAGCGCCCTTGTATCAATGATGCATAACAATATGCAGATCGGAAGCTATATGCCTTTAGGGAATTTAATGACACATTTAAAATTATCAAGGACGAAATAATTTTGCACGAAAGACTCGATTCGTGACCTACATTCTTCTTCGCAGAGGTGTCGTTCTTGAAACTCTCTTTATAGGCAGAGAGTGTTCGTTCAAAGTCATTTTTCTATTAAAACTTGTTTTATCTCGGTTTGTTCTTTTCTTCATTTGTTTCAAACTAAATAAACATTTTAAATCACCTATAATTTACTATTTGTAAGTGAGTGTAAAGAGCGGTTCTCTGCAAAGGAGATTGATCTACGCAGTTGGTATTCGCGAGTCACGCGATCAACAGTTTTAGCTTAGAAACAGTTCATATTTTAGATATACATGGATAAACTTTATAAAATGAATTCCTCACAAATCAAGACATCTCTTTGAACATGAAAATAACATTCAGTAAGTTAAGATTGCTATTTTAAAGGAGAATTCGACGTGAATTTTACTTGATATTGACACATAACAGTCTGCTTGCTGCAAGTCTCATAGGGACGGTTTTGTCTTCGTAAATAAAACCCAAAAAAAGAGATGCGAGTCAAAATAAAGAAGCTACTAATACTTAAAACATCGGAATATTTATTTCATTTTAGATGTGTCATAACTTAGTGTTTTTAAACAAACGCAATTGTAATATGTTCAAGACATTTAAATTTGGTTTTTTCTAATAATAACTCCTCCTCCCATGTGATTTCCGAAAACCTATTAAAAATAGAAGTCGCGGGCTTCTGCCCGGCGACTAATAATGTTAAAATATGGATTTAATTTGTTATAAATTCATTTATCATGTGTTGTTTAAGTGATATTTAATGAAAAAATATTGTTACATGGGTTTTAAAGTCATATAAAAAGTTGTTTTCGTGACCGATAAGTTGTTTTCGCTATCTAGCTATACCCCTTTCGATCTGTCTACTCGGAATGGCTATTGGTACTTTGCGAAACGGAACGGAACGAAACGAAACGGAACGAGGGGCACCATGTGGGGGAAATAAAAAAAAATCAAATTTAAATTCTAAAAATCAATATAATCATAATAGTAAATTACATGAACCCTGTATAATCATAGTCGAATGATGTACAATGTCCGATGAAACTCATAATACGCAAAACATTAAGTATGAACCATGTGTTTTGTCTAGTTCCGTTTCGTTACGCAAAGTACCATTACCCACACGGGTATTGTTATTTTGCGAAACGGAACGAAACAAAAATTAAAAGGGGTTATATATAGATATATCGGTGAAAAGGAATTTATTGGTATTTTGCGAAACGGAACGAAACAAAAATTAAAAGGGGTTAGATATATCGGTGAAAAGGAATAAAACCCTATCTTTTATTTGTAGTTAAAAGCATAACACTGAATGATTATAAATGCATACATCTGTTAACGAGCACACTAGTATTTGAACCAGAGCAACCTTATATGATGTACCGGATATATATAAAGTCTTGTAAACATAAGCTGTCAAATGATGAAAATCACACGCAGTTCCGTTACGCAAAGTACCAATACCCACACAGGTATTGGTACTTTGCGAAACGGAACGAAACGATTATAAATGCATACATCTGTTAACGAGCACACTAGTATGTTAACCAAAGCAACCTTATATGATGTACCGGATATATATAAAGTCTTGTAAACATAAGCTGTCGAATGATGAAACTCACACGCAGAACGTAAAGAAATGAAATAAATTGTGTCTTGTTTCGTTCCGTTACGCAAAGTACCAATACCCACACATATATTGGTACTTTGCGAAACGGAACGAAACGAGAAAAAATTAATTTATTTACATGAAATGTTTTTCAGGAATTCATATCTAATAATCGTTTATGCTTGCATGTACAATAATGATCGCAAGGATTTGCAAGTCAATATTGTTCAAGTAATTGGCGACAGCTCATCAACGCCATAACTAGAAATTACTGGTACCATGCAACACTTTACTAAAAGTAAAGGTAAAGTTTCTTGTTTAACGTGGGTAGTCGTCGAAAGTCCCCACTTGGAATGGATGGAACAACTTATTTCCAGCCGAGCCCACGGCAGGCGTCATATATACCTCCCCAGCATCCAGTCTAGGCCGATACTGCTGGAAACAAGACCCATTTAAGTAAATCACCGAGCACTGAACACTAGTCGTGATATCAGCTGCGCCCGGAAATCGAATCCGGATCGCTGGTGTTGTAGTCCAACCTGCTAACCACTGCGCCACTGACTCCCTATGTATGAACAATGTACATATTCTCATACTTTCATAGATACATGTACCTTCATAAATAACTTCGACATGCAATACTGCCGGGCATATCGAATAATCATTTATGGTTTTATATATGTAATTATAATTGCCGAGCCTGGATCTGCAAGTCGCCTTTCTATGTTATTAGATTATAGGAAAATGTGTATGTTTGTGAAGGGAAGACTTTTTGCATATTTCCTTGCATGTACATGCGTGTTATAAATATGATTCACCTATTTTTATTTGAATTCTTACTGTCAGCATCTTGAATTACATAATACATTTGTAACCAAATTAGGGCTCTTTTCCTATCTCGTTTCGTTCCGTTTCGCAAAGTACCAATACCCACACCGGAATTGGTACTTTGCGAAACGAAACGGAACGAGCAAATGTTAATATGTACAGGAATATACAATAATCGTCTATGTATATATATTTGTATTACTGTCGAGCTTGGATCTGCAACAGGAGAATTTGTATGTTCGTGAGAAGGGAATACTTTTCATGTATTTCTTTGCATGTAACGGCTTGTACTGAAATTTGATTATCCTTTATTTACTTTTTAATTCTAACGTGTCAGCATCTTGAATCATATAATACCTATATGACCAAATTAGCTATTCCTATCTCGTTTCGTTCCGTTTCGCAAAGTACCAATACCCACACCGGAATTGGTACTTTGCGAAACGAAACGGAACGAGCAAATGTTAATATGTACAGGAATATAAAATAATCGTCTATGTATATATATTTGTATTACTGTCGGGCTTGGATCTGCAACAGGAGAATTTGTATGTTCGTGAGAAGGGAATACCTTTCATGTATTTCTTTGCATGTAACGGCTTGTACTGAAATTTGATTATCCTTTATTTACTTTTTAATTCTAACGTGTCAGCATCTTGAATCATATAATACCTATATGACCAAATTAGCTATTCCTATCTCGTTTCGTTCCGTTTCGCAAAGTACCAATACCCACACCGGAATTGGTACTTTGCGAAACGAAACGGAACGAGCAAATGTTAATATGTACAGGAATATAAAATAATCGTCTATGTATATATATTTGTATTACTGTCGAGCTTGGATCTGCAACAGGAGAATTTGTATGTTCGTGAGAAGGGAATACTTTTCATGTATTTCTTTGCATGTAACGGCTTGTACTGAAATTTGATTATCCTTTATTTACTTTTTAATTCTAACGTGTCAGCATCTTGAATCATATAATACCTATATGACCAAATTAGCTATTCCTATCTCGTTTCGTTCCGTTTCGCAAAGTACCAATACCCACACCGGAATTGGTACTTTGCGAAACGAAACGGAACGAGCAAATGTTAATATGTACAGGAATATAAAATAATCGTCTATGTATATATATTTGTATTACTGTCGAGCTTGGATCTGCAACTTGTCTTTTTATGTCTGAAGATTACAGGAGAATTTGTATGTTCGTGAGAAGGGAATACTTTTCAATTAGGGATGGGAACGAATACTGAAAACGATATTCGAATATTCGTTTTACTTATTCGAATATATTCGAATATTCGTTTTTCGAATCAAAAATCGGTATACGATTTCAGGTTTATCCGACTACTGGTACTCTTCCATTTCCTTTTTCAAATAAAGGCGATTTTACAAGTAAAAGTATAAGCTATTGTTTACGTATATATTGCATGTTTTCAACTGTACTTATACTCTCTTCCTTTCTCAACAGATATATTTGAATTTCAAGTTTATGTAAATCAAGAAAGAAAATCCCCTCAAAACGATAAACCTAATCGCAACATTTTCTGAGCATTATATTTATTCAGGTGTCGCTTGTTTACCGAATTTGATATTTAACCGAATAAAATAATTAAAGAAATAATTATAGATCTTATTCATACAGAAAGCATAGGGAATTGGGTGATATTTCGTTTACTTTTTTTTACCGATTTCGTCTAGTCAATTTAACCGCGTGTTAGAAGACATGGCGGACAATTCAATTTGTTTGCTGATGTGAATTTGATTTTAAAGATGTAATACAGAGGAAAGCTGCATACTTTTGAGACGTAATGCAATGTTAAACAAATATGATTTTTTAAGTGTTGCAATAGCTGTCTATGATGTAAACGTCGACTATGTTTTGGGTAAGCTGGGAGGGCTTAACGGAACTCAACTTTCACTTTCGTAATGATATGCAGACTGTCACCGTTTATACACTTTATACATGTGTGTTGATTAAAATAGATCGAACAAACCGGTCGTCAAGGTAATGTCTGGTTATATACACACGATAAGAACTCGGGTAAATGTATGCGTGACAATTATCGATTTTATAATTGATACTTAAGGTTTGACATAGTCTACGTTGTAAAAACGGTGTGTTCGTCGACTCGTACAGATTAACACCTATCACTAATCCGGGATTAGGGGGTACCTAAAGGGGTATAGAACTATAAATATAAATCAATTTATTTGATTTTAAGGATAGACGGAATTTAAATGTATTGTGATGAAAAATTCTAAATTCAGAATAACATTCAGTAAAACATTGAAGTAAACAAGACAGTTAATATACTATGAAAATCTAAATACATTTTATTGTAGTTTTAATGTATTTTAAAACTACTTTAAATCTTTAAAGCGAAGCACATTAATACAACCTACCATTATGTGTAAGGGAGTAGATTACTTAAAAGATTGAAATTGATGATAATGAAAATATAAATGTTCATGTTATTACCCTGGATGCGTATTAATATATAAATCTACATTTAACGACATTGTGATTTAAGATCTGCTCAATAGATAGTCTTGAAATGTTTGCAAATGGTAGACAAACGGGAGCCTAAACTATATATCTTTTCGATAAAAATCTCTCGATCGAATATTAATGAACTAAAAATAATCTTGTAACTGTTAAACTATTTTTTGCGAAACTTTCGTTTTAATTCGCATTAAGTTATATTATGTGTCATAGCATATGTATGTAATTGATATATGCACGCAGGTAATACTATTCCCTGCTTTCTGCCGTCAATTTGATCCGAATACCACTTTAAATCGTGATGGCGATTTCTTTAACCACACTATCATTGTCGCAAATACATATGTTTTGACCTCAAAATCGATGTTATTATCTTAGCCGGTCACAAAGTCCCGAATATCTTTTTATCCACTTTGAAGTGGGTGTCTTACAGTAAGTGTAAGAACGTCAACGTTTTTCCAGTCAAGTAGATGCTCCAGCATCTACCATACCTTTTATTAAGGTATTATTTTCTTGTCATAAGTAATTAAGTTCAAACTGTCAAGGTATCTGTTGAACAAATTAAATGCAAAACTGTGCCTTTTAATCTATTTTCTTTTAAAGAAACAATAAACTGTTCTGTCTCTTTATTTATTTTAATTAAGTTCAAACCGTTAGAAACATACGAATAACTTACGTATAGATAAAATAATCTAACAATCACTTAGTCATATTCATTGCCAAACAGATCATGAGCAAGATATCTCAGCGCTGCGCAGAAGAAGTTCGACCAATTCCCACATTTGTTACACAAGAGCTGACAAAACTTAGAGACAATGAATGGAATGAAAAAACACGACGTTCTTGGGTAATTTACTATTTTCTACTGGTCGTATGGTGCAAACGCATCAGAAAATCGTATATTAATGAACTATTTATGTCTACACAAGACAATGGGTCAAAACATCTTAAAAACATTAAAGAAGATGGGAACTGTAGCATGTATATATATATAAAAACACACCCGTCTCAATAAATCATGAGTCTAAAGCAACAGGTATACATATTTACCTGTCAAATAATGACCCTCTAATGGTCCCTTCGATCCGCACTACCGACCAGCTAGGGAAAAAGTCGAGTCGACGTATCGGGAACAAACCGTAAAGACACAACAAACGACACATACACAATCTTTATCACTTCACCCTTAATCATTATTAGCTCCAACTCGCGACCTCTGTCAGAAATTTACTAATAATGTTTGGTCATTTTTTGTTTATATCTTTAAAAAATCGTAAACTGAAAACGAATATTCTTATTCGAAAACAGTATTCGAATATTCGTCCGTTTTTCGAATATTCGAATATTCGAATATTCGTTCCCATCCCTACAAGTTTTCATGTATTTCTTTGCATGTAACTGCTTGTACTGAAATTTGATTATCCTTTATTTACTTTTTAATTCTAACGTGTCAGCATCTTGAATCATATAATACCTATATGACCAAATTAGCTTTTCCTATCTCGTTTCGTTCCGTTTCGCAAAGTACCAATACCCACACAGGTATTGGTACTTTGCGAAACGGAACGGAACGAGAAAATGTTAATGTATTTTTACATGAAATATTTCAGGCATTCATATCTAATAATCGTTTATGCTTGCCTGTACAATACTGGTCGAGCCTGGATTGGTAAATCATTGTTTTTCAAGTAATTGACAACAGCTTTAAAACAAAGCCATAATACGAAATTACTGGTACCATGCAACATACTGTAACTATATACATACCTACGTACCATCATAGATACACGTACCTTCATAAGATGCCTCGACATGCAATAGAGCCGCACATATTGAATAATCATTCATGGTTGTATGCATGTATAATTGCCGAGCCCGCATCCGAAAGTCGACTTTTTATGTTCAGAGATAAATATGATTCTCCGTCTATTTATATTTTAATTCTTACTGTCGGCATCTTGAATTACATAATACATATATAACCAAATTAGCCCTTTCTCTCTCGTTTCGTTCCGTTTCGCAAAGTACCAATACCCATACAGGTATTGGTACTTTGCGAAACGGAACGAAACGAGAGAATATTTTTTTATTTACATGAAACTTTTCAAGAATATCGAATAATCGGATAATCGTATATGTGTGTGTGTTTGTATAACTGTCGAGTTTGGATTTGCAACTCATCTTTTTATGTATGAAGGAGAATTTGTAAGTTCGTGAAGGGAATACTGTTCGCATATAGATTCTTGCATGTAACTGCAACTGTAATAGAAAGTGATTCTCCTTCTAGTTATAGTCAGCATCTTGAATTACATAATACATATATAACCAAATTAACATTTCCTATCTGGTTTCGTTCCGTTTCGCAAAGTACCAATACCCACACCGGTAATGGTACTTTGCGAAACGAAACGGAACGAGAATTTTTTTATAAAAATAGTTTAGGAATTCATATATAATAATCGTTTATGCTTGCATGTGCAATAATGGTTAAGCCTGGATCTGTAAGTCGTTGTTTTTCAGCTTTAAAAAGCCATTATCGGAAATTACGGGTAACACACTGTAACTATGTACATACCTACGTATACGTACCTTTATAGATACATGTACCTTTATTAGATACCTCGATCTCGACATGCAATAAAGGGGCCTCCGTGGCCGAGTGGTAAATGTCGCTGACTTCAAACCACTTGCCTTCATTGATGTGGGTTCGAGCCTCAATCGGGGCATTTAATTCAGGAAAGCCACCCAGCTGGCTTGCGGAAGGTCGGTGGTTATACACAGGTGTCCTTTCGTGATAAAATGATGCACAGAGGGGCGCCTGGGTTTTTCCTCCACGATCAAAGCAGGAAAGTCGCCATATGACCTATAATTGTATCCGTGCGACATTAAACCCAACAAAAAAATCGACATGCAATAGAGTCGCACATATCGAATAATCCTTCATGGTTGTATGTATTTATAATTGCTGAGCCCGCATCCGCAAGTCGCCTTTTTATGTTAGAGATGCTAGTAATGAAATTTGATTCTCTTTCTATTTGCCTTTTAATTCATACTTGTCAGCATCTTTAAATACATAATAAATATATAACAAAATTAGCTTTTCCTATCTCGATTCGTTCTGTTCCACAAACTACCAATACCCATACCGCTATTGGTACTTTGCGAAACGGAATGTTTGATTTATTTACATGAAATATTTCGGACATATCGGATAATCGTTTATGTGTGTATTTTTGTACAACTGTCGATCTTGGATCTGCACATTCATATATTGACCGATCTCTTTGATATTTGGTTTGTAAGTACCTCGTAAGGAGCCAAAACTACCAATTGGTTTAAGAATTCCAAAGACTGTGATAACCTTGATTCGGACATAGTTACCTACTTTTAGGATTTTAAGCTAGTCTTGAAATTTGTAACATTAAAAAAAGGCTCAATGGTAGGATCACACTATGCTCTCTTGTTGAGATTTCAAGCCTTTCACGCATTGCAAGATTACTCTTATTTTGAAGGCCTATCAAAACGCTATGAAAAAATGTCAAAATAATGCAAGAAAACCATGGTCACGTGACGGATACATGGTATGTAAACATGAATATTTTAATGCACGAAATGCAAAACACCACTTTCACTGTCGTTTCGACTCGATAAAAGAAACATCTAATGCGGATGCAGTGGTTCCTTGTGACTGGCCTTTACACGGGAGGAAAATGGCAGGATATATTAATAGGGACTACATTTGAGTGGACCGCGGAGGAACGACCGGCAGCGTTGATACCTATACCCACGATGTCCAGGATGACCTGCCAAAGGGCGAATTTAAGGGGGGGGGTCGAAAGCGACATACGCCCCACCCTCTGCCCACGTAAACTCGACCGAGGTAAGTTTTTTTAATAAGTGAATCAACATATCAAGTTTAAATTTGGTCCATCCAGTAGTTGACTGTCTTATGGCGTACCGTTAGGGTCGAAAATGCCAATTTAGCTTTAAGCTAATTCTATTTAGTACGACCCAGGTTCGGACATATTCTATTTAGTATGACCCAGGTTGAGAATTAGCTTAAAGCTATTTCATTTAGTACGACCCTGGGTCAGACATATTCAAATTAGTATGACCCTGGTATGGAATTAGCTTTAACCTATTTCTTATTTAGTACGACCCAGGGTCATACATATTTGAATATGTCCGACCCAGTGTCGTACTCATTGTAAGTATGTCCGACCCAGGGTCTTACTATTTTTGAATATGTCCGACCCAGGGTCATACTAATACGAATATGTCTGACCCAGGGTCGTACTAAAGACGGCGGCTTAAAATTGAGGGTCATACTAATTCGGCATTGTCTTAAAGCTAATTGGAATATTTCCGACCCAGGGTCATACTAATTCGAATATGTCCGACCCAGGGTAGTACTTATTCGAATTGACTTAAAGCTAAATAGATTTATCTTAATTCAGGGTCGTACTAATTCCATTCTAGGGTCATACTACATAGAATATGTCTGACCCTGTAACGTACTTAATCAATTTGTCTGACCTAGGGTCGTACTAACTAGAATTCGCTTAAAATGTGGCCAGTCAAATGTCATGTTACAAACGCATCCATTATTGTAGCAGGTTTCTTGCATCTAAACGTTTTAACTGATTCTTTTTACCTCTTGATCCACTTATAAATTATCTGAAAAGCAGTTGTTTTATCGAATATTCTTGCAATTTAACCTGTTGATTTACCTGCCGCCTTTAACAAATTTGTAAAAAGGAATTTGTCATTTATTATAATGAAAGTTGTGATTCCTTGACTGCTGCACTAATTTACTTAATCATTAATTTACATTACTTTTTTAAACGCTACTTATTTAAGAGAAAATGTCTATAATGTAAAAACAGCAAGGTACTTGGAATACAGTACTTTGTTTCTAACTCCTGGTATCAAACAGCACCGTTTGACTCATTAGCTCTGTAAACATGTGTTCAACATAGACCGGTCAGAAACTTTTGACCGACGTGTGGGTATTGGTACTTTGCGAAACGGAACGAAACGAGATAGGAGAAGAGCCCTAAGTATGTTATAAATGTATAATGTAATTCAGGATGCTGACAGTTGGAATTCAAATAAAATAGGTGAATCATATTTCATTACAAGCAGTTACATGCAAGGAACTAAGTATTCCCTTCACGAACATACAAATTCTCCTTCATACATAAAAAAAAGATGAGTTGCAGATCCAAGCTCGACAATTATACAAACATAAACGATTATCCGATATTCCTGAAAATTATAAATATATATTGTCTCGTTTCGTTCCGTTTCGCAAAGTACCAATACCTGTGTGGGTATTGGTACTTTGCGAAACGGAACGAAACGAGATAGGAAAAGCTAATTTGGTCATAAAGGTATTATGTGATTCAAGATGCTGACACGTTATAATTTAAAAAGTAAATAAAGGATAATCAAATTTCAGTTCAAGCAGTTACATGCAAAGAAATACATGAAAAGAATTCCCTTCTCACGAACATACAAATTCTCCTGTAATCTTCAGACATAAAACGATAAGTTGCAGATCCAAGCTCGACAGTTATACAAATATATACACATAAACGATTATTTGATATTCCTGTACATATTAAAATTTGCTCGTTCCATTTCGTTTCGCAAAGTACCAATACCGATTTGGGTATTGGTACTTTGCGAAACGGAACAAAACGAGATAGGAAAAGAGTCCTAATTTGGTTATAAATGTATTATGTAATTAAAGATGCTGACAGTAAGAATTCAAATAAAAATAGGTGAATCATATTTCATTACAAGCAGTTCCATGCAAGGAACTAAGTATTCCCTTCACGAACATACAAATTCTCCTTCATACATACAAAAAGATGAGTTGCAGATCCAAGCTCGACAGTTACACAAACATAAACGATTATCCGATATTCCTGAAAATAGTTATTTTTATAAATATATATTGTCTCGTTTCGTCCGTTTCGCAAATACCACTACCTGTGTGGGTATTGGTACTTTGCGAAACGGAACGAAACGAGATAGGAAAAGCTAATTTGGTTATATAGGTATTATGTGATTCAAGATGATGACAACTACAGCGTAAAAAAGTAGTTTGTGAAGAATAATCATATTTTATAACACGCATGTACATGCAAGGAAATATGCAAAAAGTCTTCCCTTCACAAACATACACATTTTCCTATTATCTAATAACATAGAAAGGCGACTTGCAGATCCAGGCTAGGCAATTATAATTACATATATAAAACCATAAATGAGTATTCGATATGCCCGGCAGTATTGCATGTCGAAGTTATTTATGAAGGTACATGTATCTATGAGAGTATGTACATTGTACATACATAGGGAGTCAGTGGCGCAGTGGTTAGCAGGTTGGACTACAACACCAGCGATCCGGGTTCGATTCCCGGGCGAAGCTGATATCACGTCTAGTGTTCAGTGCCGGGTGATTTACTTAAATGGGTATTGTTTCCAGCAGTATCGGCCTACACTGGATGCTGGGGAGGTAAATATGACGCCTGCCGTGGGCTCGACTGGAAATAAGTTGTTCCATCCATTCCAAGTGGGGACTTTCGTCGACTACCCACGTTAAACAAGGAACTTTACCTTAAGTATAGTGTTGCATAATACCAGTAATTTCTAGTTATGGCGTTGTTGACTTGCAAATCCTTGCGACCATTATTGTACATGCAAGCATAAACGATTATTAGATATGAATTCCTGAAATACATTTCATGTAAATAAATTAAATTTTTCTCGTTTCGTTCCGTTTCGCAAAGTACCAATACCTGTGTGGGTATTGGTACTTTGCGTAACGGAACGAAACAAGACAAAATCTATTTCATTTCTTAACGTTCTGCGTGTGAGTTTCATCGGATATTATACCTCATTCGACAGCTTATGTTTACAAGACTTTCTATATATCCGGTACATCATATAAGGTTGCTCTGGTTCAAATAATAGTGTGCTCGTTAACAGATGTATGCATTTATAATCATTCAGTGTTATGCTTTTAACTACAAAGAAAAGGATAGGGTTTTGTTCCTTTTCACCGATATATCTAACCTCTTTTAATTTTTGTTTCGTTCCGTTTCGCAAAATACCAATACCTGTGTGGGTAATGGTACTTTACGGAACGGAACATGACTAAAAACATGGTTCATACTTGATGTTTTGCGTATTATGAGTTTCATTGGACATTATACATCATTCGACTATGATTATACAGTGTTCATGTAATTTACTATTATGATTATATTGATTTTTAGAATTTAAATTTGATTTCTTAATTTCCCCTATATGGTGCCCCTCGTTCCGTTTCGTTCCGTTTCGCAAAGTACTAATAGCCCTCGGAATGATTCAGCCATTGATCAATCGGGTCATGTCGACAGGTTCCTGTTTTGACATTAAGGCACAGGCAATCACGCTTTACCTTGATGCTCAGACTTGACAGCTATATATGTGATTTGGCCCCCGTGTACCAGTATCGTAGTATTAGAGGTAAAATCACATATTTATTATTACATAGAAGATTTAAAAAAAAATCTTTTTAATTTTTTTCTCACGCTTTACTGTTACATCAACCGGTTTTTTAAAATTTTAGAAATTACTTATAACGACAATGTCGAATTTTTTCAACAATGTATTAGCCTGTTATACAATTATTTGTAATGTGTCTTTTAACGCCTACTTACCCTTTCCCACATACATACGATTTTAGAAGCCTCTGTAGGAGACGACTTTCGAAAACATTGTGACAAAAGGAGAAATTATCCTTTCCCACATACATACGCTTTTAGATGACTTTCGAAAACATTTTGACACTAGGAGAAATTACTTATAACGATAATGTCGATTTTTTAGCCTGTTATACGATTATCTGTAGTTTAATTATTAATATTTTAAATTTTCCCTGTAGACTCCGCACACATCTCAGGAACCAGAAACAACTACTACATCAAGCGGACTCAGAGGTC
Source organism: Serripes groenlandicus (assembly GCA_031761405.1). NCBI lineage: Eukaryota > Metazoa > Mollusca > Bivalvia > Cardiida > Cardiidae > Serripes > Serripes groenlandicus. Next base: position 62,250,500 of record JASEVX010000003.1, read on the forward strand.
AAACTACTTAAACTCTACAACGTAAATATTCCAAAGACATTACTCCAACTAGATTGCAAACACACAGACATCACATCATCCAGAATTCTCCAAATGTTTCATCCCCCAATACTTCAATTCTACAAACCAATACATATCATCGGGGACGGTAATTGCTTATACAGGTCCATGTCCTATGCATCTCTGCATCGTTGCATCTACAAGGATACTTTACCTAACTATTACAGGTATTTATGTATATATTAGGTAACTTAACAATGTGCAAAGCTGAGCCGAAAAATGGTCACTTAATTTGCCTATAAATTACCAACCTAATCCTTTCACTTATTTTCTTTCATTCAGATAATTGTAGTAAATACCATAATTAACAATTCGAGCCTAGAATATTTCGTACGAAATATCATAGATGATACATTATATTTGTTAGGGTTTATGGTGCCTTAGCGTCTAATGCATGAAGAAAGAACAAACATTACTACAACAGAACAGAACATAATTTAATAGCATTTTATGTATTTATCTGTACAAAAGTACAACACCTTATGGACAAACTCCGTTTAAAACGTAGTATTGTTATACATAGAGGATATTACATGAGTGGTCATTCAATACGGAATTTATTAAACGAGTTTTCTGAAATTGATAAGAACGAGCCTTGGCGAGTTTTTATCACTTTTAGAAAACGAGTTTAATAAATTTCGTAATGAATGACCACGAATGTAATGTTCTTTTTATATCATAAATACTAATTTAATAATTTACATCGCTTTATCTATATAAACGTCGATATAAAGCGCGCGTATTTACAACGCTAAACGTTACGTTATGACGTCACGTTACGTAACATTGTTATTACACTAGTTGAATACGCAATTTATTCAATGGCTTTATTACACTCCGGCGACGTCATTTATGATATAACATAAACAATTACAATTATTTCAGACTTTGAAATTGACATAGATTAAGTGTAATTGGTTGTCTAATTAGTTATTGATTATGTTGTTTGTTATTTCGTTTAAATGTAATTATATAAAATGTTCTTTTTACATTAATAAATTGTGTCCTTTAATAAACGGTGTTTGCTTGTTTGTTTATCACCTAAAGGGGAATCCCTGATTGATCTTTATAATGAGTTTGCATGTTGATTTTTGAGTAATAAACAAGTTTGTATATATATATCGCCAAAAAGAACTAGGATACCATTGTGAAAGAGAATACATATTGCTGTTAGTTTGCTACGTTAAATCAGTTATATCAATAAACAAATGTGCTTGGATTAACTTCAAATTGCAAATTTATTACCTATTGTTATTTGAAAACTGTCCTTTTCTTACGTGAATTGTACATTTTCAAAGTTTGCAATTCAATCAAGATTACGGGAATAGAATCATTATATCACATTCAGTCACTGGTCAATTCAAAGTAGAAAAGTAGAAGTCTTTACAAATTATCGACGGCTCCTTTTCTTACGTGAATTGTACATTATGATTAAGGGAATAGAATTATATCACATTCAGTCACTCACTGGTCAATTCAAAGTAGAAAAGTAGAAGTCTTTATGAATTATCGACGGCTCCTTTTCTTACGTGAATTGTACATTATGATTAAGGGAATAGAATTACATCACATTCAGTCACACGTCAATTCAAAGTAGAAGTTTTTATAAATTATCGTTGGCTCCTTTTTGGAAGGTGATTATCATGTAATAATCTTCTTCCTATGGGATTGCACACTGACCTTACTGGAATATGCCCTATAACACACATGATCTCTTCATACATACGCTAGTCAATATAGTTCGCAAAAATCAATGTAAATTCATACTTAATGTTTTCATGTACAATCAGTTTGATGTAGAAACTGGATTGGACAATTAAATTTTCAAATAATTAATGTTTTTGTGGCTTTGAAAATTGAAATAGATTTTGATTTTCCAAATACACATCTTTCTGTGGTAAACATTGTTACCTGTATATTCTTACGCGCCACGCTTTTGTGAACAACACCGATACACCGGATCAGATATACATTACACGAACTGGGTCAATTCGAGGACTTACCGTGTCGTAAGGTAGTTTCCACAAAATATGCTAATCTATCCTTAATTACGACTTTCAGTTATATTCTTTATATTTCCTCTAGTATATTCATTTATAGGTTTTTACATCAGTTATATATATATTATATGTATATATATATTTACTAATTGAAACGTTGTGGGAAAAAAGGAAAAAATCCCTCTCAGATATTTTCAAAATCGTCTGCTGCATTTGGAGTCCTGGGATAAATTTCTTATGTTTTGTCACACTGTTGTCAATAGTTGTGTGCTAGGGAGAAGTGTTAGTTATCTGGTAATTCACGAATGGTGTGTTCTCCCGAACGACTACTCGACTAAATATGTAAAAGGGGATTAGGGGGGCATTCTAAATGGTAAATTGCAGAATGATAATATAAAAAGGATTGATTGATTAAGCTTTAACGCCGTTTTCAACAATGGTTCAGTCATATCACGGCGGCCAGTTCACCTATTCATGTGTTGTCTGGTTTTCTCACACAAGTAATCCACACAACATTCTTTCCAAGCAACTGGCTTCTTTTCCAAATAGACTGTTAGCCCATTGGTGAAAGATGAATGACGCTTGTCACAATGACAGAAATAATGATGGCCGAGCTTCGAACTTACAACTGCTGGATTGACAGCCCGCGTCGCTACCGACTGATTTACCGGGGTAAAGTTGAAAGATGTGGAAATCACTTTTCCTGAATTGGTATGGTAAAATCGAACTCATGCATACTGGATAAGCACCCTAACATGATGCATCTTTAGATATTGTAGCTCTTAAAACAAAATGTTGTGGGAAAAGAAGCCTTTGGTTTTAATATGCATTGGGTGGTTTTTTTTAACAATTCGTTTCAATCAGTCAGATTTTATCCGAATATCTAATTGTTTTAAATTGTAAAATATTTGGAAGCGTTTGAATCCACGCTTGACGCGTAATACGCATCAAATAAAATTATTTCTATAAAAATCTGATCATCGTGAGATGTCATGATATTATTTAGATTTTACAACACTTTCTTAATGTTCTTGTTATGTGAGAATTGATTTAAATTGAGGGCACACCTATACTTAATTAAGCTTTCATGCAAGGAGAAAACATTACGTTCTACGTTGTATCCTCATTCAGACACAGTTTATCGAACATTGTTGCAAATGTAAAATTAATTCATGTTTTCATATTTTCATTCATAGCACTTGTATACGTTCATTCATAGCATTTGTTCACTTATGAAAAGCAAATTTGAAAGACAGTGGCTATCATAGATTTTTTTTATGACGAGCAAGTTCTCCTATTGTTACAATGTTTTAACTATATATTTATGTTCTCACTTTTGTAATGTTTAATATGAAATGTACTTGCTCTTCAAATTTGGAAGAAATAAAGAATATCTATCTATATATCTTTGTCCTTATACAGACGCATAGAAATATAGCATTAGCTATTGACAGATATGACTGAATGTTATTCTTTCCTGTACATTTCTGTCTAAATATGAAAAAATGCTTTCTATATTTTTTTACAAATATTTCTCTCTATATTTTTTGCCAAAAATATATTTTGTTTCAATGCAATTTCTAAATGAATTGTATGTATGCAATACTCCTCACTTCTTGACAGTGTTCGCTAACTATTGTGAATATAATATAATGTCCAGCTGTCAACAATTTTGAAGTTTTTATTCTTTCTTTATTATTGTATTCTACTGATGAAGGCGTTCTTCCGAAATTATATAGTATAACCGTATAAACTAAACAACAAATGTTTGTGTTTTTTATTATATTTGTTTGATTTATTCTTTTTATACAATTTTACCTATTCCGAAACTGCAGCAAAATAAAGAAGTTTTAAAGACTTAAATTCTTTCATTCATTTATTTTCCAACATATTTGCTCTCGTTTGTTCCTATCCATATATCCTAGCCATGATCTGTTCATACCTTGCATACAATTCATTATCCCATCTGCACCTGGCTGACATCACTCTTAAATCACCTACCAGCAGTACTTTCAGTACTTTGATTTTACACTGGTCAATTCAATGAGAATAATACATTGATCAATTTCATTGATTTACAGGTATCAGGAGAGTCATGTTTTTCTTTAGCTTTTCCAATAAACCCATTAGACACCATTAAACCAGAAATATATAATGTATCATATAAGATATTCGTACGAGATATTCTATGCCCGAATTGTAAAAAACAACAACAACAAAACTACATCGTGGATTGAAATTCTAACTCAAAAGAATCCATTAATAACGCCCGAAATTGAATATTTATATAGTGTTAACGGTAATTTTTAACAGTATAAAAACAAGAGAAAGTTGATGCAACGCATCAATGTCGCCGGAAATCCATACTGCAGTTATGCATAACACTAACATTATAGTAGTTGAATTGGAACATCAGGGGTGGGGTCAAGTGAAAATGTATCATAACTTGCATTGTTTTGTCAACGAAGTGAATGATAATTGAAGCCTTTCATTGTTTATGATCAATCTCCATTCCAAAGTAGGTTGACCATACACACAACCAACTAATTATTGATCATAAACAGTAATGGAAATGAGTAATCTTGCCAATCATTAGTCTTAGTATGTATACAGTGCTTTCATTAAGGAATAATTATAAGATTTGTGAATTCCACATACACTTTTCAAGATGTTTGTCAGAATATTTGAATTTTATTATTTTTCAATAAAACCACAAAACAGACAATTTAGAATTTGCATGCAATAGCACGTCATTTTACCTTTCCTCTTTTAAAGTCAACAGTGGACACCTTTGCAGCAATCTACTTTTAAAACAATGAGATAAGGGTTAAATCGCTGAAGACATGAGTTTTCTCTTTTTCTCAAAATGATATTAGCTTGGCATCCTAATTATATCATACTTTAACAAATGTTGAAATGTAGTCCAATATTTATAAGTTAGACCACCTTCGAAACATAATATCAACTAAACAGTTAAATCTCATTGAAATTGTTGTATAATTTAAACTTAATTTCGAACATAAACTTAGCCCTACAACATGTTAATTTATTTTAATTCTTTCCTTCCTTTTTTATAATGAAAATAACAAACTACTCATGTTTTAAAATTATATTACGATGAGCGCCCTTGTGTCAATGATGCATAACAATATGCAGATCGGAAGCAATATGCCTTTAGGGAATTAAATGACACATTTAAAATTGTCAAGGACGAAATAATTTTGTACGAAAGACCCGATTCTTTCATATTCGCAGAGGTGTCGTTCTTGAAACTCTCTGTATAGGCAGAGAGTGTTCGTCATTTTTCCATTAAAACCAGTTTTATCTCGGTTTGTTCTTTTCTTCATTTGTTTCGAACCAAATAAACATTTTAAATCACCTATAATTTACTATTTGTAAGTGAGTGTAAAGAGCGGCTCTCTGCAAAGGAGATTGATCTACGCAGTTGGTATTCGCGAGTCACGCAGGTGCGCGTAAGTAAACAAATTAGACTGCGACGTAAAGGTTTGTAGTTATCGCCTTTTGATTACATGTAGTGTAAAATAAAGTATACCAGTCTAGCTAAAAGGGACTCTTTTGTCTTCGTAAATAAAACAGAAAAACATAAATGCGAGTCAAAATAAAGAAACTGAAAATACCTAAAACATCGGAATATTTATTTTATTTTAGATGTGTCATTACTTAGTGTTTTTAAACAAACACACTTGTAATATGTTAAAGACATCTAAATGTGTTTCTTTCTAATAATAATCCCCCCTCCCATGTGATTTCAGAAAACCTATTAAAAATAGAAGTCGCGGGCTTCTGCCCGGCGACTAATAACAATTTTAAAAGAGGTGTCGGTTTGTCTAGATTTTTTCCTTGAGGTGTCGAGTTGTCTGAAAAAGGTGTCGGTTTAACCGAAAAGGGGTCGGTAGATAAAGTTCTCTTATTTAACATGCCCAAATTCCTTTCCCAGAATTCCATTTGTAATTTACTTTCATCTGCTAGTTTTATGTATGAGTTCCAGTTCCTGGCCTTAAGGATATCTATACTCAGAGATCTGGTCATAATTTGTGAAACAGACCATATGACAATTCCCATAGAAATGATTTGCCCTACAAAACTAGCTACTTTCCTTACAGGTACCCATGTTAATTCTTGTAACAACTTCAGCGTATCTAACGCTTTTTTAATTCTACGATCTGGTATATAAATAGTGAATTCTTTACTATCTAAAATGGCCCCTAACCACTCTAAACTCTGTGTCGGTTGCCAAATGCATTTACCTGCCTTCGGAATCAAACCCGAATCCAGCAAATCTTGTTTCATGTCAACAGCTAATGACTGTGTACTCCCATAAGCCCCACATGTAGCAAACCCATCATCCAAGAACAGTATAGCCTTTTTTGCCTCTCCCCTCCATTTTGCTATTAAAGGCCGAGTCAATTTGGTATACAGATAAGGGGCTGAGGACAAACCAAATGGCAAGACTAGAAATTTAAAAAATACACACTTTCCCGTATCAGCATCTGTCCAACTGAAGCCTAAAAACTCTGTATGTAGCAGATAAATATCTACAAAATGATAAGCTGAGTGAAAATCAAATTTTACCATCCAACAGCCTGGTTCTAAATACATTAGAGCTAGCCTAAGATCTTCATATTTTACACTCTGCTTCCATATATGCTTATTTACCAACCTCAGATCCAGAATTAACCGTTTCTTTCTATTACTTTGCACAGACACTGATAAGGGATTAACAACTTTTGGTCTCTGGTCACATTTGCTAACTAAACCTCGATCTATAAGGTCAGTAATAGCTTCATTTACAAAATCACTTTCTCTCAGAGCTGACATATTATTTTTCGAAATAGACTCTTCTGGCACTGATAAAAAAGGTATCTTATAGCCATTTGTAATAATGTCTAAAATAAATTTGTTCGTTCCAACTTTTTCCCAAAATTCAATATTTTGCCTTAATCTGCCCTTAACAATAATGTCTTTTTGACCCTGTTCATATTCATAAAAGTCATCTGTAAATCTGTTACCGTCATAAAATTGTTCGCAAAAACTGAAATACTCATCTTCAATATCAGTCTCTTTGCTTCTCACTGGGCCAATCTCACTTCTTGCCGGGGTAGTCAGGCTGCTCTGCCGTTTTGATGTGTGGACACGTGCGTCTGATGTGGTTGAATTCGCCGCATGCGAAGCATGGTCCGATGACCCCTCGACCGTATGTAGCTGTGAAGGGACGAAAAGAGCCCTGTCTGGGCTGGGCCGGTTGACCTGTGATAGGGTTTGGAGTAGAACCCTCATTACGTTTACCACCATAAATGTCATTGTAACTAAACGTAGCCGATGGCTTGACTTTGAGGTGTCTCCCTTTACCTTGCTTCTTCTTCCGCTTGAGGGCGCGTGATTCCGCACGGTTAATTTTCGACTCGTCATCGCTGTCACTCGCTAACGGATTGCTCTCATACTGGCGCACCGTTTCCCAGCCTCCCTCTGATGAATCAGCAATACGAATGTGCTTGTTTCTCACCCGTAATTTCTCACACAACTCTTTCAAAAGTTCAATGCTGTACTCACTTTTACCGTTTTCCAGCGCCCAAATCGTCTGCTTTAAGTTGTCTTCTAAAGACGAGTTGAATTCAATCTGAACTTTGTTTCCCTCGTAACGCCATTTAATGTCCTGCCCCGATTTGATTCGCTTCACTTCGGTTTCCACAGCCAACGACTTGCCACGTACTTCTTCTCGTAAAGATGTAAGCTCCTGCTTTTGTCCATGGAGCTCGGCGATAAGATCTCGCAAATTATTATTTAAATCATTCTAAGTTGACCGGTCTTCCGCGTTCTCCATGTCGATAACCACCAATAGAAATACGTCTGTTCGCTGGTCGTTCACAAAACTGAATGACTACATAATCACGCCACTGATCTAAGTGGCACGTGCAAACTCGGCACGCAACCTATCGGAGGATACCATACAAGGGGAAATCATTTTTCATCTAATTCGCTTCGCTTAAACAATGAAAAATACATTTATTTGTGGTAAGTGTTATCAGATTTTGTGCTTCTGATGATTTCAAATTCAATTGTGTTGTGGTTGCTGTTGCCTAGTAGAGCTCCATTTTTTTACATCGTTTATCAGACTCGCGTTACTAAATATCAAATCTAAAATACTGCATGGGCTTGTCGGTACCTCTGGCTCTAGTGACCTCTTGTATGTATTGGGATAAGTATGCATGATCACATACTGTCTCCAGAAATTTAGATGTTAAGTGTTCTATTCCCATATTTGATATTTGCAGTTCCCAGTTTATATCTTTAAAATTAAAATCCCCTATGAAAACTTGGTTTTGGGATTTTATGTTGTCTAGGTTTCTTGTAGAGAATAAATACTCTAATTCTTGTATGTAGTTGTAATCTGTAACGCTTGGGCTTCTGTATGTACATGTGACCAGTACATTTCCTTCACTGCATTCCACACACATCTGACAGTATTCTATGATGTTCAGTGTTTTGTTTTTTATTAAATATGCTGTTAATGTATTCTTCACATAGATTATATGCATCCTCTTATGCTTGGCTTGAATAATCGTTTACTAAATATGGTTTTTGTGAAGTTGGTTTCAACAGAAACTGTGACGTTGCCTGAGATAGATTTTTTGCTCTGTTGGTGGAACGGTTGTTTGAGTACCTATTTTTTTTTTTTGGTTTAGCCTCTCTCCTCCTTTTATTGGTTTCTCTTTGTCTGATTGTAAGATCTTGGACACATATACACTTTAACAGTCCAAGATGTTCAGATAGGTATTTTCTTTTATGCACATTGTCCAGAATGTTTATCTGTGCTGTTTATTATTAAATATAATTTTCAAAGGTCTGATATTTTTGGGCCTGGAAATCAATGCGAATAGCGTCCTTTGTAGCAATTTCTTCAACATCTATTCGGGAGCAAAGTTCTTTAATTCTGTGAAACTCGTGAATTCTTCGTGAAGGCCCAGACTGATGACTACTTTCTGGTAAATTAAATATGATCAGATTCGTTACACGTTTTTTGTTTTTTTGGTCCTCAATTTCTCTTATTTCTTTGCGCACGTCGTCCTGTAAGCTAGCCATGTAAGTCGTCTGCTGCAGAGGCGGCACAAAGGGTCTGTATGTGGGTAAGGGTTGATATTAGTTTTATTTTTCTGCATATTTCAGAATAGAATATAAATTATTGTGACAAAAGGAGATATTGCTCTTTATGAGCAATGTCTGCTTAGCCACACCGTTTTCAAAAGTTGTCTGCTGCACATCTGCAAGCCTTGCTGTGAAAGCAGGTTGTTATTCGGTTTCAATTGCAAAGCAATTTAACCAGACGCAATCGAAACAATTTTAACGGATTTTGACCATACAGTCGCCAAAAAACGTATAGTTCACCAATTCTTATTGAATATTCAAAATAGGCAAATGACATGTATGATTTACTTCGTAATAACGCAGTAACTGTTGAAAACACACATGTTTATGTTTTTTAATTCAGTAGATAATTTTGCATGTTAAACGAAATTCGGTTACTTCCGTGAGATAGCCGGAGACACCTAAGTCATATACATGTTATCAGTAATGGCGAAAGGATGTTTTCGCTTAAATTCTTGGATAAAGTTCTTTGTAGCGCATTACAATATACAAGGAAAACAACTCCTGTACACTTTCAATGGATAGTTTACATAATTAGTGGATTTTCTGTTGAAAGACAGTTTCATGTACTTTTACATTTATGCAGCATTTTAAACCCCAAACAAATTCAATATACATTTCTATCAATTAAAAACAATTTCTTTTTTATTGTGTTTGCAGTAAGTGTGTAAACGAAACAAAATTATCAGAATATTTACCCTTATCATTTTGTGTAACCCTTCATACAATCTTATCATGTTTACTTTCTACATCTTTGAATTTATTTAATCTTTGACGTTTTCATGTGAACCCGACTGTCAGTACTCCTGAGTACTTTGATTAAAAATTACCTAAGTATGGTGGTTGACCTTTGCAACGTATACATCGCGGTAAGAGCATGGATTCGGTGCATTCATATTTGTTGTACATGTTTGTGGGAAAGAGTTAATCTTAAGACCTCCACATATCCGTTTTCTTTGTGACGTGTCTCACTTTAACCCCTTCCCTCTTATAGGTTATCTGAAGCAGACGACTTTGAAACGAGATCTAGACAAATATATGGAAGAGCTATATATACAATTAAATGAGATTATTATTATTCCATAGGGTTTGAAACATTGCGACAAAAGTAAAAATTGCTCATTCTTAATTTTGTCGAAAAGTTTTCAAAAGTCGTCTGCTGCATATGCGTTAAATGTGTATGCAACTGGGAAAGGATAACTATGTTATCCATAACCCTGTTTATTAAACTGTCGATACAGGTCAGATAAAACAGGTCAAGTATTTTAGCCGCGTCTAGCTGATTTATACCTTTATGCACCTGTGTACAGTACAGACTAAGGCGAGCATTGCATCCAAACAATCTCATCAGATCCTTCATTGTCCGTCTTCATGTAGTTTAGTCCTAATGTATCTGCGTACAGTTCAGACTAAGGCGAGCATTGCATCCACACAATCTCATCAGATCCCTCATTTTCCGTCTTCATGTAGTTTAGATCATGATGTATCTGCGTACATTACAGACTAAGGCGGGCATTGCATCCATACACTCTCATGATTTCCTTCACTGTCCGTATTCATGTGATTTAGTCATTGATGCGTCTGCGTCCAGTACAGACTAATGCGAGCATTGCATCCACACAATCTCCTCAGATCCTTCACTGTCCGTATTCATGAAGTTTAGTCCTAATGCATCTGCGTACATTACAGACTTAGGCGAGCATCGCATCAACATAATCTCATCAGATCCTTCCCTGTCAGTCTTCATGTAGTTTAGTCATTAATGTACCTGTGTACAGTACAGACTAAGGCGAGCATTGCATCCACACAATATCCTCAGATCCTTCATTGTCCGTCTTCATGTAGTTAAGTCATTGATGTATCATTTGACAAAAACAATAGAACTGTAGCCCCACTAGTGTCATACCATTATAAGATCCCGTTACGGACAGACATAAAGGTAATTCAATTCAATTCAATTTGTTTATTTGCATATAACATTTTACATGTTGTTGCTACAGCAAAAAACATTTGTGATGTAATACATAAATGTAGTTCCGTTTAAATAAATGACATAAACATTTGAGAAAACAGTTATTGATATAGTAAAACTTACATATATGTATTTTGTGAATTCGCATTTCTATCCGTCTACGGTACGTTTTTAGACTCACGACTCATTTCTATGTAAATCATCTGGTTCATCGCTGATTTCAAATCCCGAAGGTCAGTTTTCGCATGACGTAGTTCAACGGGTCTTTATAATCAGTATCACATCTTACGTATTTCTTTCATACGTGTGGCTAGGTTTCAGCGAATTGTTAAAATATGGCTTCAAAGAACACCGATGCACTTCGATTTAAGGACAAGGTTGCTATAGTAACAGGAGGATGTAATGGAATCGGTCGAGGTTGTGTGGATGTCTTCGGTAAGTAACTATATTTACATATCTTTGAATGAACTTTATCTGATGGACTTCACTTGGAAATGGAAGATTAAGAACGGCTATTGATCGAGTTTTTACCGTTCTCCGTTTATTAGTAATGGATTGTTAACAAAACATTTTATTAATGATTGATAGGTTGGGGTTTAACGACGCTTTCACAACTACGACTCTCCGGTACAATTGCAATGATCACCATAAGCGATTATCGAACCCGGTTGCGTAGAGTATCGAGTCGGATCAGTCTAAGCATGCCGAGCAGGCTAACGAGGACAGTGACGGAATGTGTCGGCCTGGATTAGCCTCTGCGGACTGTATCTGGTCCGATACATTAGGGAGAGCCCATAATAGTGGTTTTCTTATGGAACGTCTCAAATGGAGTATGAAACACTCCAGAGAACAGGATTAGCCTGCATATGTATATGTGCAACTCATTCTGTGTCTACATCGTTCGCTTTCATTTATCAATGTAAACCCTTCCCACATATATACGCTTTCTGACGCCCCTGCTGCGGATGACTTTTGAAAACATTGTGACAAAAGGAGAAATTGCTCATGATGAACAATTTCTCCTTTTGCCACAATGTTTTCAACTCGTTTAATAATTAACCCTTATTCATAGAGATTTTTGACGTTTTTGTCAATATGTTTTCGAAATCGTCTGCCGTAACTGTAACATCACACCGTGCAATCTCTTGACATAGCTCAAGAAGACAGTCAAAGCCATTATCCCTTTCCCACAAGCAGAGTATTTTGACGCAACTGCAGCGGACCACTTTTGGAAACAGTTTTGGCAAAATGAGAACTTGATCATGAGCTTTACTTCTGTATGTTGAGTTTATGTAACGAGGTATTATTAAGATGATTAAGGATCATCTATTGATCACGTATTCCAGTATATTAATTAACGCATCCCCGAATACAACGAATTAGCAGCAGGCAACTTTGAAAACATCCCAACACTTATGTAGAAACTCTTTTAATCGTGAGGAAATTGTGACAAATGTAGACTGCTGTAAATACGTGAAACTTACTTTATCTACATGTGGGAAATAATTGAACTGTCCTTCTCATTTCAGTGGAACATGGTGGGAAGGTTGCAGTATTGGACTTAGATGGTATTTGTCAATAACAGTTTGTACTTTGAGTTTAGATGCATTTTAACCCGGACGCATGTGTTTTAGAACTATATTATATATTATTTACAGTTTAAAACATGTTCTCAAGTTCATAGCTACCCAATATATAAAACATGTTGTGGATTTAGAATTAGAATTAGATTGGTATTAAGAATGGATAATGAATATTGCATCAGATGGACGTTTCCAGAACGGAACATGATTTCTTAAGGGTGTACAGCCTTTTAAACCCTTTCCCACATACAAACACTTTCTAACCCCTCTGCAGCAGATTACTTTTGAAAATATTATGACAAAAGTAAAAATTGCTCTAATCGAGCAATTTCTCTTTTTGCCACAATGTTTTCAACTTTTTTTTCAACTTTGATCTGTAATAAAAGTGACATTTAAAGAGATTTCCAATATTTTTGGCTACATGTTTTCAATGTCGTCTGCTGTAAATTGGTTGTAAGTGATAAAAAGGGTTAACTGTATTTTTAGCTATTGGGATCACATTTTGTCCGGCGTCCGTCCGTCGTGCGTCGTGCGTCGTCAACATTTGAGCTTGTTAACACTCTACGGGCTACATTTTGCATCCAATCTTCATGAAAGTTTATCAGAACGTTCATCTCCATAAAATATTGGACAAGTTCGAAACTGGGCCATATGAGGTCAAAAACTAGGTCACTAGGTCGAATTGAAGGGAAATCTTGTTAACACTCTGGAGGCCACATTTTCAACTTAAGCATGTTGAAACTTCATCAGAATGTTTGTCTTGATGATATGTAGGTCAAGTTCGAACATGGGTCATGTCGGGTCACTAGGTCAAATTGAAGGAAAATCTTGTTAACACTCCAGAGGCCGCAATTTTTGCTTCAGCAGTTTGAAATTTTGTCAGAATGTTTGTCTTAAAAATATCTAGGTCCAGTTCGAATATGGGTTATGCTAGGTCACTAGGTCAAATTGAAGGAAAATCTTTTTAACACTTTGAATGCCGGGTTAAAAACTAGGTCACTAGGCCAAATTGAAGGGTAATCTTGTTAACACTCTTCATACTGCATTTTTAACTTGAGCATGATGAAACTTTATCAGAATGTTTTTCTTGATGATATTTAAGTCAAGTTCGATCAAGGTCATGTTGGGTCAAAAATTAGGTCACTAGGTCAAATTGAAGGAAAATCTTGTTAACACTCTAGAGGCCACATTTTTGTCAGAATGTTTGTCTTAAAGATATCTAGGTCAAGTTCGAATATGGGTCATATTGGGTCAGAAACTAGGTCACTAGGCCAAATTGAAAGAACATCTTGTTAACTCTGTAGAAGACGCATTTTTTGCTACAGCAGCTTGACATTTAATGAGAATGTTTATCTAAATGATATCTAAGCCAAGTTCGAATATGGATCATGTAGGGTCAAACACTAGGTCACTAGGCCAAATTGAAGGAAAATCTTGTTAACATTTTGGATGCCGCATTTGTTGCTTCAGCAGCTTGAAATTTGGTCAGAATGTTTGTCTGAATTATATCTAGGTCAAGTTCAAATATGGGTCATAAACAAGGTCAATAAAGGGAAATATTGTTCAAACTCCGGAGGCCGCATTTTTACTTTGAGCAAGTTGAAAATTTGTCACAAGGTTGTCTTGATGATATCTAGTCCATGTTGGAATATGGGTCATATCAGGTAAAAAAATATAGATCACTAGGCCAAATGAAGGAAAATATTGTTAACACTGTGGAGGTTGCATTCAGAATAATTGTCTTGATGTGTTTTGCATTGCAGTATATTGTAATTAATTAAGGTGAGCGATCCAGAGCCATCATGGCCCTCTTGTTAATTTCAGCATGATGAAACTTTATCAGAATGTTTTTCTTGATGATATGTAGGCCAAGTTAGAATATGGGTCATGCTGGGTCAAAAACTAGCTCACTAGATCAAATTGAAGAAAAATCTTGTGAATACTTTGGATGCCACATTTTTTGCTTCAGCAGCTTGAAATTTGGTCAGAATGTTTGTCTGAATTATATCTAGGTCAAGTTCGAATAGGGGTCATATTGGATCAGAAACTAGGTCAATAAAGGAAAATATTGTTCAAACTCCGGAGGCCGCATTTTTACTTTGAGCAAGTTGAAACTTTGTCAGAATGTTGTCTTGATGATATCTAGTCCATGTTGGAATATGGCTCATATCAGGTAAAAAAAAATACAGATCACTAGGCCAAATGAAGGAAAATATTGTTAACACAGTCGAGGTGCAATTATTCATAATTGCCTTGATGTGTTTTGCATTGCAGTACATTGTATAATTAAGGTGAGCGATCCAGGGCCATCATGGCCCTCTTGTTGTAAAATAGTGCTGTACAGACGCACCATCTAGTCTGAGTGTTCAATGTCCGCCTTCACATACATGTACACCGGACTGATAACACTGATACACTGACCGGGGTCTGTTATCGTTGAGACGAGTGTAGCTAATACGAATATATCTACATAAAACATCAGTAGATAACGGTTTATGTTATTTAAGAGTACTGGGTTTTAGAAAAACCCGAGAAAAACATGTTTGAGTTGAAGAGAAATGAACTTATTGTGGAATCAAAGCACTGAAAGTACCAATGGGACGGTTGTGCTGGAATGTGTAACTTAAGGGCAGGAATGAATGAATGAATGAATGTATATTGTTTTATGGCGCATCGACAGCTAAGGTCATTTAGCGCGCAATTAAATTTAATTATTCATGATCCCTGGGTAAACAAACCAGTACTAGGCTAGAAAATGTGCCTTGCCCAAGGGCACTCCACCATGACCGTAGTGCCGCGACTGGGGATCGAACCCGGGACACCCGGTTTCGAAATCCCCGACGCTAACCATAAGGGCAGGAAGGTAGTTGTATATGTAGTATGTACACAATATATGTTTCAATACGAATTATTTCATCACCAATGAGGTAAGTCACTAAGTTAATCCAGTTTCATATTAATCTGACCTTTTATTTTTTAAACAATAACATCAATACCAGATTCGTTCATACCCACTGCTAATATTACAATGCTCGTGTGCAGGGAAGTAGCAAGCACGGTTATTTTTGTATGCAACATCTGCAGGATCAGGTAGCGAAAAGATGGTCATTGAAGGAAGAAAAAGACAATTTAACGTCAACTTATCTTGAATTGATTTTTAAATATAATAAACAAAAAGGAGATTTTTATACAATTTGATCCATGCATTTAAACAAGAAGATTGTGAGCATTACTTCAGATATGGATGTGTAGGCACAATTCTTGTAAAAAAATAGTGAATTATAGCATGACCCATTAAACAAATTAACAAGATTTGTGCTCACCTGAGACGATCATATGTGACACAAATTCAACCGGAAGCACACACATTCTGTTTGATCTGCACAATACTAACATTCTGACTAATTTACATGATAATCGGCTATAAAATGTGACTTAAATTGTATCAGTAAGTGTTTCCTTGGAATTTATCTGTTGGTCTTATAAATGATCTACAAAACACTCTGACAACATTTGATGATGATTAGGCAATTTATGTGACTGTCAGTAAAGTTCAAATTTGATTTGTTCCAATGAACTAGGTTTCAACCCCAAGTAAATCAATTTCAAACTTTATTAAGAAATCATTTGAACAAAAAGTCTGATCAATTTTCAAGAAGATTTGAATGGTGTCGTGTTAAAAAGTGTTTTTTTACTTGACTGCGTGACCTAGATTTTGACCAAAGATGATCCGGATTCGAACTTGGCCTTGCAATCATCGAGACGAACAATCTGACTAACATTCGCATTCAATTTTAATGTAACTGTCTTTGATTTAAGGAGGTTGGTTTTCATTTGACGTGTCGAATCTATCCGGGGAAATTTCAGCACAAAAGAGTTACTCCGCTTTTAACTACTTGTTCCGCTTTGGAACTTATTTTATTTGCGGAGATTTTCTTTCGGCGAACTTGTCTTTGTAATTAGGAACGTAGTAACTCAATAGTGGTCACAAATGTTTACCTGTTTCGACTTTTTTGATTTACAGAAACCGTGGGGAATAGTCTGCCAACCGAGGGCCCTGGTGAGATGTATTTTATACGGTGTGATATCACAGATGAAGAACAGCTGAAGGTAGTTGATTCAAACTCGTCTTTTGCATATTTTTCGTAAGTTGGAAAGGGTTAAAATTGTCTCCTGCTAAAACTAGATTTACAGAATAATTATGCTGTTTCATAATCAGACGAGGTCATTTCGTGGAAAGCTATGAATACAGACCATTGTCTTGTAATCAAGAGTTGCATCGGAATGACATTGATGAGACCATCCATGTGCACACTTTCTGCAATATACAGTCAAACTTGTGTTTAAAGACCACCCATGGGAAGCAAACGATCTGGTCTTTGTTCATAGGTGTTCTTAAATTGCAGGGTCATTTATTTATACTGAAAATGAGTATTTGGGAAACTAAAAATATGTTAGCAGGGAACTGTTATTCCAATGTGGTCTTTAGCACAGGGTCGACTGTATATACATGTATATGTATATACACCAATATTGCATGTACTAAACATTAAATGATGCTCTATTTTCTTGTACAGAATAAATAGATTTATTTTAACGAAATAATCATTTTTATTTTAACAAAATAATCATTTTAATTTTACGTAGAAATTTTCTAGTTGATGTAGAATTTCTTAATTTCATGTATACATTACTATTTGACGATGATTTTTTGTTACGAGATGTTTCGTACCCTCTCAAGCATAGACGCCCTTGCGATGTCCAGCAAAGGTATGACAGCATCCTCGTACGTAAGTAGGTTAGAAGATACCTCTTATCTATACTTAACATCTATCTTTATCCCTTTCTTGATAGAATGCATTTGCGTCCACATACAAACGGTTTGGTCGAATAGATTGTTTGGTTAACAACGCTGGGACTCGTTAGTATAATATATATATATATATCATTGTCTCTCTTTTGCCCATTCTTTCTGATAGTCATTGGACAAACGTAGTCCGTTTCTTAACTGTACTTTAAATATGTTATACATTTGTATACGGAACATATTGTTTCAGTAGCAATGCGCCGCTCTATATTTGTGCTACGAGCTGAGTGGCAACATTTATATCTCGCGAGAACGGAGGCGCGTGGAAAATTCGATTTCTCGTGAGACCGAAGATCGAAAGCGACATCAATTTCCCAAGCTCTGTGTAGACAATACTAAGCCTTTTAGTTTTTACATGTCAAAACTTTGAAAACAATAACAAAGACAGAATGTTACGGATATAAATGTTTTCAATAATGAAAAAAAGAAATCACATTTTAGACTTGAAATACAATTATGAAAGGCGTGTGGTGTCACACTGCCGCATTTTGAATGAGTTGACATCATATTTAAATGACAAATTATTACCATATATGGTAACATATTGGTCCTAGTTAAAAGATAGAGAGTTTTAATCAGGCGTGTTGGATTTGCACGTGACATTTTGCATGTATTTGTGCCGTAACATGTGCAGGTATATAATACAATTACGAATAAATGTAATACACGAGGGGACAGGCGACTATTAATGTGTACCTATACATGCTTAAATGTTTCACCAAAACCATAATATATGATGTCCGCCTACGGTAATGAGTAAAAACGAGTATACATATAGAACAGATACTGTTTTTATTTATAACCAAATATAGTGTCAACCATAATTGATTGATTGATTGGGGTTTAACGCCGTTTTTAACAATTTCTCAGTTATATCACGGCGGCCAGTTCACCTACTCATGCATTTCCTGGTTTTCTCACACCAGTACTCCACACAACAATCTTCCCAAGCAACTGGCTGCCTTTTCACATAGACTTAGCCCATTGGTGGAAGACGAATGACGCATGTCTCATTGACTTTTGTCAATCGTCGGAAAGAAAGTTGGCTGGGCCGGGATTCGAACTCACAACCCCTGGATTGACAGCCCGCGTCGCTACTGACTGAGCTACCGGGGCTCGGCGTGTCAACCATAAAGGTCCAGTAAACTCTGCGTCACTCATATATGGAGCACGTACACTCCCCGAGTCCTATTCTTCGTGCCAGTAATCGGGCAGACAGTCAGGAGTTTAGTATCATTATTCAACTTACTGGTAGGAATCCGCTGTGGTCGAGTGGTTAGCGTCGGGGATTTCGAAACCGGGTGTCCCGGGTTCGATCCCCAGTCGCGGCACTACGGTCATGGTGGAGTGCCCTTGGGCAAGGCACATTTTCTAGCCTAGTACTGGTTTGTTTACCCAGGGATCATGAATAATTAAATTCAATTGCGCGCTAAATAACCTTAGCTGTCGATGCGCCATAAAACAATATACATTCATTCAACTTACTGGTCATATCGGAATGGACCCTGTCGACTACACTGGGATTCGAATCTCCAACGTCTAGCCTCAGAGTGTAATTCCCTACTATTGATGTTTCGTAATGTCATTGACATGATACGAGTGTGCTTCAGTGGATTCCTCTAAATCATTTGAATTGTCTTTTACGCCATTTTCAACAGTATTCCAGTTATATCACGGCACTTAGTTATCCTCACACAGATGCATCGATTGTAAGGCTATACTCGCAAACCTGAGCGCCAAGAAGGGGAGCCATTATGATCATTTTACAATCTTTGGAATGACCCGACCGGGGATCGAAACAAGGTCTCCCGCTCCCAATGCGGACCCTCAACAACTACACTCCGGAAATAATACCCCTTTATTATTGCAAGAATATTTAAATATAATTAAAAACAATTGTCAAAATGTGTTTGTAATTAAGCAACCTTGGCAATCAAACATATACATTCGAGCTCCCTTTGATCATTAGGGTAGTCTGGTTCCATACCAAAATCATAATAATCAGACAAAACAATACTTATCTGTACGTATATTGGATCTGACTACACCGCATAAAGGGTTGTCCCGAATTGACCGAATACACATCAACACGCATGGGTAGGTACTTAGGGTTTATGTCCGATGAAATCGCACGATACAGCAAACGCCCATGCCATACAATAGGTACACTTGACAATACCGAACGTTTGGTAAGCGACAATTGGATTGGCTGTCGCAAAGGTCAATCTGAGACGCCCATTATAGGGCAGTCATTAGATATATATATACGAACGAGCTAAGTTTAGGTTTAGTTTTAATGAGAGTGGAACCAGACGCTCTTTAATAAATCCGAACGTCTAGCATGAACCAACAATGGCGATTAGATCGGAAACCTCCTTTTTGATATTGCTATTGCATATATATATATATATTAAATAACCTATACAGCGAACAAATATAACTTGATTTTTGGAATCAATACTTGAATTATGAAGCAAACTACTTTATTAGTTTTAAAGATTAAAACGGTTTGGCCGACAACGATATTGTCTCTATAGCCTTTTGCTTGCTACACCATGTCTCAAAGGCGCCGCCATTATTGTCGTATGTAATATCGCAAAAGTCCACTTTCCATGGTACAAGGAAGCAACAAGATATTCTCTCTCCATTGCAGACCCAGGACTTACAACCATTGACAACATATCGACAGCAAGATTTAGAAAAATCATCGACTTGCTTCTTGTTTCACAGTTTGTTTCTTGTAGAGTAAGTACAACTAGCTTCTAGGGAAGTCAAATACTTATTCTATTTATTTCCTACATGTATAATACCAATTATCTCTGTTGTAATTATTATCATCGTCTTCTTAACAGCTGCAGCCACAGCATCATCGTCTAGATCATCATCTATTTCTTCTTCAATGGCCGCTGATCTTAAATATAATATCTATAATTGAAAAAAAATCAGGGTAATCTGGTGTACAATTGAAATAAGACCTTGTATTTCATTAAGCTAAATAGTAATATTATACATGTATATATATTTCTTTATGATTAATATGAGCCGTTCAGCAAGAAAACCAGCAGTATGGTATCTGCGTCATGTATCGACCAAGATAAGCCTGCGCAGTCCAGGCAGGCTAATCAGGGCCGACACATTCAGTCTCAGGGGTATAAATATATAGAGTAATGATTCCTGAAACAAAAAATACACAGGAGGCAAAAAGTGTCTGTCCTGGTTAGCCTGCGCGGCATGCTTAGGCTGATCCGGGTCGATACTTTATGCAGAATCAACAATGTTGGATTTCGCGGGAGACGGCTCAATTATTTCTTTTATTGCAAGGAAGCCCTGCCATATTTACGTAAAACAAAAGGTAGCATCATCAACATTACAAGTATGAGTGGGGCGTCAGGTCAGGTGTATTGTCCAGACTACTGCGCCGCTAAGGTAAATGTAATGACATATTTCTTTTCTGATCGTAAACTATCTCAGTGAAATCCAACCGAAATACTACACTGTACGTTTATTGGAATTTACCCAAACATTTAAAATTCTATACAATTGGAAGAGTTAATGTCTGGTTTTGACGAGATTGATTTTAAACGTTCTCGTAGATATTCATGCGGAGAATTTAAACATGCTAAATTTACAGTCAATGTCGTCATTATTCGAAAAAACAAAACATAAATGGGTTGATTCGTACATAGTTAACAGGTGTAAGATTTTTTTTTTTTTTCAATAATCCATGAAGCTTTCTAAAATGAAACTGGCAAAATGGGGGCCGCTATTTGGGTATGTATAAAATGAGACAAAAAACACGGATTGAAAATTATTGTCGTCTTTTTAGTCTTTTTTTTTTAATCGATATTTAAGATCATTAAAGTGCTGTGTTATTTGGGAATTAACATGTGTACGAAAAGATAAAAATAAATGGAACTCTGTAAGAAATATGTTTTCCCGTTCGTCAAAAGAAGACCGCTTTAGTCTTCTTTCGCCCGAACCTAAATTGTGATTGTATCGTAGCCAAAGAAGGATGTGACGTCATTTCCGTAACAATTCATCTTGTCAAAGGAGCGACGTCGTTTCCCGCAAAAGAAGTGGTATCAACATGAAAGACCCCAAATTCCTATACATGAGCTATTGACTCACTCATTCAAAGTATAATTATTTATCAAACATTGTGGCAAAAGGATAATTTTCTTATAAGGAGCAATTGTTCTTTTGGCGACAATCTTTTCCTAAATCGTCTGTGCATAAGCCTCAGAAACCGTCTCTAATATTGAAAGGGTTTAGCAGAAATGTGACCCCTTACATAATTTGTTCCAGTCATATTGACTGGTTTAAAACGGCAGTCGCCAGGTGGCATCAGAAAAGGGCTGATCTATTTGCTTCTTTACCATAATGCAGGTCATCGATTAAGGATCATCTTGGCCCTCATGTTTCAAACTCGTTCAATATAAATATTTTCCTTGATTTTCTGAAAGTTTTTACTTTATTATTTTCTGTTCGTAATAATAGACGACAGCAATACGAATTCCAAATATGTTTTGATAATGCAAGAAACATGACATTAACATTATTATTGTCTAGTAAATTACTTATAAATCCTGTTTTATGGCCAAAGTATGCTCTTTAATTTTTGTTTATAATTATCTTACGTTTTTTTCGTAAATAGGTAGCACCTATAGATCTATTATCATATATCCAATACGGCCCTATTGTGAACTCTTTGAGAGTGCAGGAATTGATATTCGGAAACGTCCTACAGTAGATGGACAGACGTATTCGTTAGAATAGGCGGCAATATAGGGAATAAAGTCAAATTAGTTTATCCAGAAAGCTGTCGTAACTGGCCTACCACCGATATTCTTTCGTCTTCTTTAAACAAATGATATGTTATGCCACCATTTTGATTGCAGGGCATTTAAGTGAATAACTTTGTTCTATTGATTATCTGAAACAATTCTACTCTCGTTTACAAGAATCAAGTGCACCTTTCTTGTTTACATGCGTAAACCAATCAAAATATCACGTGGCCTTTATGGGCCAATCGGTGACAGTCTTCTTCACTCTTTTATTATATCTCGAATCTACAACATTGGTTATTATTCTCTGGAAAAACATTTCAAATCCACCTCCTCCCATCCTCAACCACAACGTGCAATTGGTTCGTGTAATAGGTTATTGATTTGTTGTATACGGGTAATTGGATACTGTAAAGTTACTATTAGTTTTTGTTGATATTGTTGTTGTCTTCGGCAAAGTTCATCGAGCTTGAGTGCTGTATGGACATAATTCCGTCCTTATATCAGCACGCGAAATGAATCTTAGTGCAACATCAATGCGTCAATGTCGATAGATACTGCATCCCTTTTTAGATCACCTGAGCCGAAGGCTCAAGGTGAGCTATTCTGATCACTTTTTGTCCGTCGTCCGTCCGGCGTTAACTTTTAGCTTTAAATATCATCTCCTTCCAAACTCCAAGGACAATTTCCGTGAAACATCACAGGACTGTTCCTCTGGTTGGCCTCTTTCAAAGTTGTTCTAAGATTTAAATTCCATTGAGAACTTTGGTTGCTGAGGCATCAGAAAGGGGGCAAAAGGTCCAAACTTTAAAAATCTTCTCCTCCGAATCTGCCTGTCAGATT
The DNA here is from genome assembly GCA_031761405.1 of Serripes groenlandicus. Taxonomy (NCBI): domain Eukaryota; kingdom Metazoa; phylum Mollusca; class Bivalvia; order Cardiida; family Cardiidae; genus Serripes; species Serripes groenlandicus. The sequence goes on from JASEVX010000003.1 coordinate 62,273,773, forward strand.
CAAATATAATTTGGTAGAAATGTTCATTTGGTGACCCTCTATGAAAATTGTTCAAGCCATACTGATTGGTCGAAAAACATGGCAGTCAGGCGGCATCAAAAAAGGGGCAAAATGACAAAATTTGAAAATTCCATTTTTATGCAAATGCTTGTCCGATTTTAAGAAAATATAATACGAATCTTACTATAATGATCCTCTATTTAATTTGTTTAAGCCGTTTTGATTGGTTACACAATCATATCAACCAGGCGTCATCACAAAAAGGGTAAATTGAACTTTTAGCTACAAATGACAACCAACTCCTACCATTCCAATAGACCAATTTCCACAAAACATCACAAGAATGTTCCTTTGGTGGTCCTCTTTCAAAATTGATCAAAGATTAAAATTCCATTGAGAACTTTGGTTGCTGCGGCATCAGAAAGTGAGAAAAATACCCAAATTTTAAAATCCTTTTCCTCCCTAATCTACTTGTGCGATTGCAAGATAATTTGGTAGAAATGTTTCTTAAGTGACCCTCTAAATAAACTGTTGAAGCCATATTGATTTCGTTGAAAAACAGGGCAGCAAGGCGGCATCAGGAAAGGTGCAAAATGACAAAAACGTTATAATTCCATTCTTATTAAAGTTCTTGTTAGATTTCAAGATATAAATGGCCTTTACTGATAAGCTGTTTCTTGAGAAGTGTCCACTCCTTTCAGTTTCATTTGCACTCCCTGATAAAATTTTCCAGATATTTGCAGTTAAATATTTGCTACTAATTTACTATCAATTAGATGATCGATTTAGGTATGTAAAATGGAGGGAACCATATCAAAGTATATTAAATAAAAACAGATACATCTGTCGCTTGACAGTACATTCATGAACAGACAAACAACTCGCTTCAATGCACCCATAGTGTTACTAGTAACAATTTGCCAAATTATTTTTCATTGCAACCAATACTTTCATTGAAGCTAGACATCGACTGGTTATAATGTTTCACCAATTACAAAGCTAAATAAACTGTTGAAGCCATATTGATTTCGTTGAAAAACAGGGCAGCAAGGCGGCATCAGGAAAGGTGCAAAATGACAAAAACGTTATAATTCCATTCTTATTAAAGTTCTTGTTAGATTTCAAGATATAAATGGCCTTTACTGATAAGCTGTTTCTTGAGAAGTGTCCACTCCTTTCAGTTTCATTTGCACTCCCTGATAAAATTTTCCAGATATTTGCAGTTAAATATTTGCTACTAATTTACTATCAATTAGATGATCGATTTAGGTATGTAAAATGGAGGGAACCATATCAAAGTATATTCAATAAAAACAGATACATCTGTCGCTTGACAGTACATTCATGAACAGACAAACAACTCGCTTCAATGCACCCATAGTGTTACTAGTAACAATTTGCCAAATTATATTTCATTGCAACCAATACTTTCATTGAAGCTAGACATCGACTGGTTATAATGTTTCACCAATTACAAAGCTAATTGCTAAGAAATGTGTTAATGTACAGTATTTGATAGCAACCATGTGCTCATATACGGTATTCTGTCATATATAAAGCCAATAACACCTTCATAATAAATGTTTGGTAAAAAAAGATTTGCTACAGCCAATTTGTACCTAAAACAACTTGTGTGTCTAGAAATGGTTGTACATCTTCCCCCGGACTGTACTGAATATGTGTAAATGGGTGTAAATTCGTTGTAAATATGTATAGGATGCACTGGAACTGTTTGATTTGGTCATGTTTGGTATGTTGACCTTTTGTGAAAGTGAAAGTAGATTATGTGTGGAAAACCATTTCGCCCCAGCTCGATTGTGTTCAAAATGATTGTGTTCTTTCTTGCATAATACATGCTCTCTCTCTCTCTCTCTCTTCCCCCCCCCCCCCTATCTCTCTCTCTATCTTTTCTCTCTCTCTCTCTCTCTCTCTCTCTCTCTCTCTCTCTCTCTCTCTCTCTCTCTCTCTCTCTCTCTCTCTCTCTCTCTCTCTCTCTCTCTCTCTCTCTCTCTCTCTCTCTCTCTCTCTCCCCCGCCCCCATTTTCTTTTTCTACCTGAGAAACACTTAGAAAGTGTGACAACGAAAGGGTTGAAACTTGCTGATTAACATGGAAGCAAATTTACTATTTATTTGGTGTATTGTGACGTACATGTATATGCACATTTTTTTCAGAGCGGTTTAGCAGGACTGACAAGAGGCATAGCTTGTGAAGAAGCGAAAAATGGAGTGAGAGTAAATGCGTGAGTACCCCTAACTATTTTGCACATGTAGACGCATTTGGAGCAGACCACCTTTGACAATGTTGTGTCAAAAGAGGTAGTTGCTCTAAAGAGAAATTTCTCCTTTTGCCACATTGATGTCAACTATATTACATAATCATACTTCATATATAGAGACTTTCCGTATTTTCGATGACATGTGTTTTACAGTCGTCTACTGCAGATTAACTTTAAGTGAAAGGGTTAAACCATTACATACGAGCTTCGACGAAGAATACATTTGTCAATCGTGTTGTTGAAGATCAGACCACACATTCCTAGGGTCTGATCAGTGTTTCAAATGTAACAAATGGACCATTTAATGGACCGGTGGGTGACGAACACTATACATCCTCAGAAGTCTGTTTGTGTGTAAAACATGATCTGATTTATCTCATTTATGTCTTGGGCTGGGAAATATGTGACTTCAAAGGATGGACCGAGGGCCGCAGGACTAGTGTACCAAGAATGAGTTAGACTGAAGATGGGCATTTATTAATGTCATTACTATTCTATAGTTACATGTACACACATCAGTTTATAAGTACAATATACTTAAACTTCTATACATGACTTATCAAGTTGTGACTGCATCTCAATTTTGGCCACATGAAAAGATTCCAGGGTACGACTTAGGTATTAACACTGTGTCGTGGTAAATATTAACAAGTACGACTTACCATTTAACACTGTATCATGGTAAAGATTCCAAATTACGACTTAGGTATTAATACTGTATCTAGGTGAATATCAAAAGTACGACTCAGTTCTTAACACTGTATCATGATAAATATTCTACAGTACGACTCAGTACTTAACACTATATCTAGGTGAATATTAAATGTACGACTCCGACATGGACAATATTCTAATGTACGACTCGGTACTTATCACTGCATCTAGGTGAATATTCAAAGTACCACTCGGTATTTAAGCATGACGTATCACATAGAAAACGAAAAATGTTCTGTCCTGTTTCTTTCATTTGTCTGTTTAATCAGAAGGCAGAGTTCATATTTTAATAACCAAATCATGTTAACGCCTCTGCTATCGCCACATGTTGAAAATTTCCAAACAATGTTTTCATCTCTGAACCAAATAAATGCCTGCTTTCCGCTAAGGTACATTGTAGCAATGGCAATGCCGGGGTTTGAAAATCTCACATGTCTAAATCCGCTTTCACGAATGTTCACCAGATCGACATTCTGTTTCTAAGCCACTGAGTCCAAAATGCTTGGTTTGATATATTATAGAATAGCGCCTGGACCAACAAGAACGCCATTGTTGGAGAAATACATTGCGGAAAGTGAGGACAGTGCGGCTACGTGTCAATCATTGAAGGATTACTCTGTACGTATACATGTAGTAGACTAGGACATTTAACCCTTTCACTCATACAGAAAGAATTTTGACGCCTCTGGAGCAGACACTCTCTATTGAAAACATTGTGAAAAAAGTTAGAAATGGCTCATGATGAGTAATTTTCCTTTTTGTCTCAAGGTTTTTAACTGAATTCACCAGTAATGCTTTCATTTATAGATCATACTTTTACCTAGGTGTATCCAAAAGTCTCTTGTGCAGCATTGTCATAAGTATCATTGGCATGGGTTAACTTACAAGACCGGATACATCAGTTAAATGTTATTTCATTCAGTAATGGAAGAGAACCCCACACTTTATCTTCCGTATCACCCTTATATAACTGTCAACCCTGTATTAGCGACGCCCAGTAATAAGCATGCAACCTGTTCAAAGCAGTTATTTAGATGGCCAAATTTGAACTTCATCATACTATTAATTTTTTTTAAATTATTAAATAATGGACAATGTTTCTAGTTCCATTGTTTGACTGTTTAAGAGATGTAGAACTATGCAGTTGACTCATATACATGTCTACAAGCCAAATTGATTAAGCATATATATTTGTTTCCTAACTGCATTGCGTTACTGCATATGGCATGCATACAGTTTACGCCTTTTTACCAGCCACATGCACTAACCAGACACCTTTACTAGTTAACTCGACTAACTGTGTATGGAAGGTTTGTCTATACAGTTGGCTTCAATGTACGTACAAGCCACATCGCCTAAGCATAAAATTCGTTTTAAAGTTTCATTGACTAACTTTATGTGTCAGGTTTGACTATACAGTTTACTCATATTTACCAGCCACCTGCACTGGGCAGACACTTTTACAAAGTGCACAGACTAATTGCGTATGACATGTTAGACTATTCAGAATGCTCCTAATTACCAGCCATCTGTACTAGGCAGACACTGATATTACATGTAGTTACATCAACTTATTGCGTATGACAGGTTTAACTATACAGTTTACTTATATTTACTAGCCATCCGCACAAAGCAGACATTTTATCTAGTTACATAGACTCACTGGATATGATAGATTTGACTATATAATTTACGCCTTTTAACGAGCCACATGCACTAGGAAGACACTGTTACTAGTTACATCAACTAACTGCGTATGGCAGGTTAGACTATATACTTAACGGCTTTATTCGAGCAACCGGCATTAGGCAGACACGTTTTCTAGTAACATCGACTAATTGCGTATGATAGGTTTGACTATACAGTTAACGTCTTTTAAAGAGCGTCCGTCCTGCTTTAGGCAGACACGTTTTCTAGTAATATCGACTAATTGTGTATGATACATGTAGGTTTGACTTTACCGTTTAATCCTATTACCAGCCAAATACACAAGGCAGACACTTTTACTAGTTACATCGATTAACTCCGAATGACAGGTTTGACTATACAGTTTACGCCTTTTTACCAGTCGCCAGCGCCTTTTTACCAGTCGCCAGCGCTTGGCAGACACTTCTACTAGCTACTATACGCATACAGGCTAGACTATACCGTTTACTCCTATTACCAGCAACATGTACAAGACAGACACTTTTACTAGTAATATCGACTAACTACGTATGACAGGTTTTAATATGCAGTTAACGGATTTTAACGAGCCACCTGCACTAGGCAGACACGTTTACTAGATACATTGACTAACTGCGTATGGTAGGTTTGACTATACCGTTTACACATATGAACCTGCCACATGCACAAAGCATACACTTTTACCAATTTTCATCGATTAACTGCAAATGACAGGTTTTACTATACGGTTAACTCATATGTATCTGCCACCTGCACTAGGCAGACACTTTAACTAGTTAAAATGACTGACTGCGTATGACAGGTTTGACCATACAGCTGACTTCTATATACAATTCACATTAGCAGATATTTGTTTCCTAATTACATTGACTGACTGCGAAAGACATATTTGACTAAACAGTTTAACGAGCCACCTGTAATCATAGGCAGTAACTTTTACTAGTAGCATCAACTAACTGCGAATGACAGGTTATACTATACAGTTTACTCATATGTATCAGCCACCTGCACTAGGCAGTAACTTTTACTAGTAGCATCAACTAACTGCGAATGACAGGTTATACTATACAGTTTACTCATATGTACCTGCCACCTTGTCTAAACAGATATTTATTTCCTAATTAAATTGTCTAACTGCGAAAAAAAACAGGTTGAACTATATAATTTACTCATATGTACCTGTCACCTTGACTAAACAGATATTTGTTTCCTAATTACATTGACTAACTGCGTCAAACAGGTCGAACTATATAGTTTACTCCTTGTCAGTTACCATGTCTAGTCAGATACATTCTCTAGTTCGCTTGACTGGCTTGTTTTCGTTGTGCACTGGTGATTATTTATGTTTCAGCACTCTAGGCGCTATGCCGAAACACGGGAAGTTGGGCTTGCCTGTCTTTTCCTCGCTGTTGATGCTACCTTTACAACTGGACACGAGATTCACTGCTCGGGAGGTTCTGCCGTCGGTTATGGAATAAAAATCGAGTCGTTCACTAACCCCTAGTGATGGTTGCATCGCGAAAACAACTTGTGCCCATTCCGTCATACAAAACATTTGAATTGTTTTTGTAAAATAATAGAAACTCTGTCTATATATTATTGAACAATAATTTGAAAGGAAATGAAAACATTGCAAGAGGAAAAATTACAAATGTTTTAAAAAGTCGTCCTCTGCAAAGGCGTCAAAAAGCCTCTATACGTGGTGAATAGTTAATTATGCGATAATAAATTAAAATTCAAAATACAAAATGTCATACTCCGTTTTTGTTTTGTTTTGTACTATACATTTGTCCGTGTGTAATCTTGCCTATATTGACCAGAGTATATACAATGTATAAATATACATAGAGTAAAAATAAAAAAAGACACTACATTGGTTAATCAGGGAACGCTAATAAAACGTAGTGTCTTTCTTACTATATATTTTCCTTGTTCCGGTATACTTCTTCGTTTTGAATTATCTATATATATATACAATTTACAATTAACAAGAAAGATATACAAAATAACAACTTACAATTCAAATAATGAAAATCTGATCAATGCATTTGAATCCAATAGAGGCGCATTCAACCTAAACAAAATGAAAAGTGATCACCAAAAACCATAGTATTTGAAGATTAACATGCCTAGCTGAACCGATTATGTGCTAAAACACTCTTAGAATCGTGTGCTTCGAAAATATTCTCAGTACACTCTTTAATTAGATAAAAGCAGATTTAAAGATATTTAAAAAAAAATGAAACAAGAATAGGAATTGCTGACTGTCAGCAATCTTTCCCTGTTCTTACAACATTCACAAAGGTATGACGTATAGGCAACCAACATAGTACGATGTAGTTTAAGGTTACTACATGTATTTCCCGTACTTAAAAGTGCCGAAGAGTTTTGCATTTCAAAACAAAATGGACAAGCGTGGCCCTGAACCGATCACCTGAGTAGTAGCTAAGTAGCATCGGTGTAACTGCTAATATCGCAGAACAATTAATCAAGAGCATAAATGAAAATGCTAGGAGTGGACACTGTATGAAACAGCTTATCAATAAAGGACATTTGTTATGATTAATTCTTTGAGTAATTTGTAAGAGGACCACCAAAGTAACATTCCCGTGAAGTTTGGTTGATGATCAGTCCAATAGGTAAGGTAGAGATTTCGGTTGAAGCTAAACCCCTATTCTGATGCAGCATGGAAGCTATTTCTTTCAAACCAAACAATGTGACTTGAAGAAAATTATGTAGATCGTCACTAAGGGGATATTTCCCCTGAATTACAAATGTATCTTGAAATCAGACAAAACTTTAAATAGAAATGGAATTTTAAAGTGTTGTCATATTGCCCCTTTTGTGATGCAGTCTGGCTGCCATTTGTTCAACCAATTAATACGGTTTAAGCAAATCTTAAAGAGAGTCATCCAAGTAACAGTTGTACTTAATTATATTGGAATCTGACAATAGGATTCAGATAAGAAGAATGTACAATTCATGCATTTTACTCCCTTTCTGATGCCGCAGAAAACAAGTTGTGTTTATAATTTATATCTTTGAACAGATTTGAAAGGGGACCACCAAAGAAATATTCCTGTGAACCTTTTTGAAATTTGCCAAGTGGATTAGGATGAAATATCATTTAAAAATAAAAGTTATATTTACCTCTTTTCTGATGCCGCTGATAACTATGTGTTTCAACAAATCAATATGGCTTAAATTATTATGAAGAGGATCACAGAAGGAACATATCTGCTAAATTATCTTGACATCAGTCAAGCACATTCATAAGAATGAAGTTTTACAATTTAATCATGGTGCCATTTTCTGATGCCGCCTCGCTGTTTTTTTTTCAGCCAATCAACATGCTTTAAATCTTTTTGTTGGGAGTCAATGCTGGAACATTCTTACTAAATTAATTTGGAATCAGACAAACGGATCTAGTGGAGAAGAAATTGAAATAACGAGCATTTTACAGCCCTTCTCATACGACACAAACAAAAGTTCTACATATAATATTTATCTTTGAACATAATTGAAAAAAGGACTACCAAAAGAACATGAGGGTCACTGAATGAACATTTCTGCGAAATTGTCTTTCATAAGAATGTTATTTTATAGTTATTTCTTCCCTTTTCCAATGGTTGGTTGCAGTGTTTAACAACCAATCAATATGCTCATATTTAAAAAGTGTTAAAAACTGTACAATTCTACCACAAAATATTGGTATCGACCAGCGAATTCACAGGAGAATATTTCTAAAGGTTGAGCATATTTCACCCTTTCTGATGTGGTAGCAAGATCTCCATTGAAAATAAATATATTGAGCAATTTCTTCTGTTGCCAACATATTTTTTCAAAAGTAGTCTGCTGGAGAATATTTCAGAATATAATAGAAAACATTTTAAAGGAGAAATTGATCTTATCAGTAATTTTTTTGCAAAAGTTGTCTGCTGCGAAATTTATCTGCATGTGGAAAATGCTGTTAAAATATCATACACGGAACTCCGGCTACTCCGGCTGTAATAACCAGCCGGAACAGCCAGAACTCCGGCTACACTGGCTGTATTAACCAGCCGGAACTCCGACTATACCTGCTGTATTTACCACCCGTAACAGGCGGAACTCCGGCAACTCCGACTATATTAATCAGCCGGAACAGCCGGGACTCCGGCTACACCGGCTGTATCAGTAACCAGCCGAAACAACCGGATCTCCATAGCGACATATCATCTATCTTTTGGACAGATCACTATATCTGTGACAATTTCATGTTACCGTTTTGACCCTAAAATACTACTTAGTAAGTTATAGAATTTAAATAATATATTTATCATACTATAAGCTACCAGGTCTGTATTAATTTGTTTATACGTATAGGGTCTATCATAAAACATACACTATGATAAAGGGTATTAAATGTAACTATGATCCATGTTTTAAAACCCTAGCACTTGTACTTTTTGAGAAAAATATAAACCGAAACTAGTGCTAAATGCAATTGTTAAATAACCAGACTATTGCAATCGAAACTATTTTAACGGACTTTGACTATACAGTGGCCAAAAAACATGTAAAATAGTTCACTAATTCTTATTGAATACTCAAAATAGGCAAATGTCATATATGATTAACTTCGTAATAACGCAGTAACTGTTGAAAACATATGCCTCTGGAAACACACATAGTTATGGTTGTTTTGATGCAGTAGATACTTTTGCATGTTAAACAAAATTCGGTTACATCCTCGAGATGGCCGGAGACACCCGAGTCACATACATGTACTCAGTTTTGGCGGAAAGATCAAATATCCCGCCGAAAAATAACAAATTTTTTTTTTTTTACAAAGGGATAAGTTTATTGCTTATTGTGTCAAAATAACTCTTAAGTTGTGAAGAGTCGACGCTTGGTTATTTACTGCGCATTACAAGTTCCAAGGGAAACAACTCCTGTTTTACTAAATTAAACTTTCAATGGATAGTTAACATTCAATATACATTTGTATTAATCAAAAACAGTTCCTTTTTGTGGTGAGTGTGGTAACAATAGCCACTGTACTATGACACAAGCAGAACAATATATAGGGTGATTTCGGCAGTACGTCGGAAATGCTTAATGCAAAACGTTTAACGCCAAATAGTTCCATCATTTTTGCAGAGACATGGTTACAAGTAATAATGTCATTGCTATTTTGGTACAAGATTCATACTAAGATTTTAGAACTATCAATCTAAAATGTAATTGAGTTAAACAATGTAGACATTAGCCTTCTTCGTGTCTCGAGACAGAGTATATTATCGCGCGAGACATACGCCCATTGAGGAGTGACGTAGTAAGCAGGTGCCCGTTAGGTCACCCGACGCTTGGTTGGCAAAACAACTTCTATTGTAAATAGAGCATGAATGGAATTGTGATATAAGGGAGGTAATTCAGAAATCATTACATTACTCTTAGATTCTATGTTGAATATAGAACAAATACATTTATTTAACACTTGTCGAAGTAAACTCCTACTATAAAGTTATATGTTGTAACCGAGCCGGCTAGCGATGTATGTGTGGAAGGTTTAAGAATAGGAAGTTACACTTAACATGTTCCTTTCTTGATTTAGCAGACCATCCATTGGATGAGAACAATCATGTGGTCGTTAACCCTTTCCCACATACAACACATCTGCAGCAGATGACTTTGGGAATATCCAGGCAAAAACACGGAAAAGCTCTATAAATGTAGGTAATTACTCAAAATAATTGAAAACATTGTGGCAAAAGAAGAAATTGCTCGTTTTCAAAGGTTGTCTGCTGCAGAGGCGTCATGAAGCATCTGTATGTGGGAAATGGTTAATTATAGGGTCATTTGTGCAGAAAATGAGTAATATGGAAATAAAAAAATGTTTGCTATAGACAGGGTATTGCTTAACAAAGCCAGACTTTAGTATAGGTTTGACTGTATATGAGAATAATTGCAGGGACAAACTCACTTTCAAGACAACTTTCTCCAGTTATGCTAGAGCTATATCCCCTTAATTAGTGAAATTTAGTTTGATTTTATTTATCTGATCTCTAACTTGAGCACTCCTAACCCAACCCAGGGGTTGTAAGTTCGAACCCTTTTAAGGCCAACATTCTTTCCGACGTTTGACAAAGGTCACTGTGACAAGCGGCATTCGTCTTCCACCCATGAGCTAACAGTCTTTGTGGTAAAGCAGCCTGTTGCTCGGAAAGAATGTGTTGTGGAGTAATCAGTACTGCTGTGAGAAAGCCAGGAAGCACATTATAGAATATAATGCTACAATACATTTATCAATACGAGCAGCTCTTCCTTTGCAAATGTGATGATTGTTGGAAAGGGTTGTTCAGTAACTTGTTGTTTATTGCCTGTTGATAACCATTTTACTGTCTTAAATCACTTGTTGTCGAGTCCGCTTTTGGTAAGCTCGACATATAGTTTTTACAATGGCGGTTCGGTGAGTGTGTCCGTGCGTCCATGAATCTGTCTGTAAGACTCGCATCTTAAACATAAATAATAGGATTTCTAAGAAAATTGGCACAAAAGTGCACCATGATGAGGTGGTGTGTCGTGCACGAAATCGATAGGACTGATTTCATCGGCCCGGATATTGTCAACAGTTTAGGGGTTTGTTGAGACACTTTGCTTGTAAGAATCAACAGCTTTCACTTCATTTACGTTTTCTGGACGCATTAACTATGTCATCACTAAGGCGTTAGAAGGTGATATAATTAGGATGATCTTGGTCCTGCTGATTTTAATATTTGCATGTGGATACATGTACTTGATATATATATGTACTTTTATTCTGACACAATTGGTATTTAAATTAAACCATGATGACAATTCAGTACACATAAGTCTCTCTATTGATATTTAACACTGTGTTCACTTGTGAATTTACAATTTGTGGTCACCTGAGCATTGCAATGTTTATGTCACATTGTTTAACCTATAAACCTGTACTTTGGAATATTTTTACAATGAGATGCCTCACTCACCTCAGTGCAACTAACATTATTCTACTGTCAAATGATAGAGCTTCACTCAAATTTATACCCGCAACAGAGTGCACTTTTATTGAAAACCGCAAGGCCTACACCGAGATACTGCTTGTTACTTTGCAGGATTTTCGTCACAAAAGTGCCTTCGGCGCTTTGATTTATTGTGTATGCAGTAAGTATGTAAACGAAACAAAATTAACAGAATTTTTTACCCTTATCATTTTCACAATCTTATCAATGTTTTCTTTGTTTTCAACATCTTTGAATTGATTTAATCTTTGGCGTTTTCACACGAAACCGAATTTCAGTGATCCTGAGTACTTTGAATATAAGTGACCTAGGTATCGTGATTGACCTTTGCATCGTTCATCGCGGTAAGTGCATGGATTCAGTGCATTCAGATTTGCTGTACATGTATATGGGAAAGAGTTAATCTTAAGACTTTCACAGATCCATTTTCTTTATGACATGTCTCACTTTAATCCCTTCCCTTGTATAGGTTATCTGAGGCAGACGACTTTGAAACGATCTAGACAAATATATGGAAGAGCTATATATATACAATTAAATGACATTATTATTATTCAATAGGGTTTGAAACATTGCGACAAAAGTACAAATTGCTCATTACTACTTTTGTCAAAATGTTTTCAAAAGTCGTCTGCTGCATATGCGTTAAATGCGTATGCAATTGGGAAAGGATAACTATGTTATCCATAACCCTGTTTAATTAACTGTCGATACAGGTCAAATAAAACAGGTCAAATACAACAGGTCAATGTACTTCAAGTATTTTAGCCGCGTCTAGATGATTAAGACTTTAATGAACCTTGAATGTTTCTATGATGGTCCGCTTTCGTGTAGTTTAGTCCTAATGCACCTGCGTATATTCAGACTAAGACGGGCATTGCATCCACACAATCTCATCAGATCCTTCATTGTCCGTGTTCATGGAGTTTAGGTATTGATGTACCTGCGTACAGTACAAACTAAGGCGAGCATTGCATCCACACAATCTCATCAGATCCTTCACTGTCTGTCTCCTTGTAGTTTAGTCATTGATGTTTCTGCGTACAGTACAGACTAAGGCGAGCATTGCATCCACACAATATCCTCAGATCCTTCACTCTCCGTATTCATGTAGTTTAGTCATTGATGCATCATTTTACAAAAAAACAATATAAGTTTCATACCAAAAGTTGTCAGGTAATACATAAATATAGAAGTATTTAAATAAATCACATAAACATTTGAGAAAATAATTATTGATATAGTAAAACCTAGATAAATGTATTTTGTGAATTTAAAAAAAGCGACCTATTCGGATTTCTATCCGTCTACCCTACATTTTTAGACTCATTTTTTTATGTAAATTTACCTTTTTCTTGTGTATTCAGTATACCACAGTTTACGGACAAAACTGTTTACTACAACTGCGCATGCGCCTGCTGTAACTCATCAAAGCATTGATTCATCCAGCCATGCGAAAAACGATATGTTGACGTTTTAAACTTACTGCCTAACTGCATTCTTTGCGATCTCATGTACATTATAGTCGTCACAACATTTCACAACGAGCTTCGGAGATATAATTAACGTTCGAACATGGGCAAATACCCTGAGACGATCTTGATCACACTATGCGATGACACAACAGCCACCAAAGGCTTATCTGGATCATCGATGATTTAAAATCTCGAAGGTCAGTTTTCAACGTATACATAAACAGTATCATATATTACGCATTTCTTTCATACACGTGTGGCTATGTTTTAGCGAATTGTGAAAATATGGCTTCGACGAACACCGATGCACTTCGATTCAAGGACAAGGTTGCTGTAGTAACAGGAGGATGTAATGGCATCGTTCGAGGTTGTGTGGATGTCTTCGGTAAGTAACTATATTTACATATCTTTGATTGATCTATATCCGATGAAATTCACCTTGAAACGGAAGATTAAGAACGGCTAGTGATCGATATTTTCGTATTTATTTTATTACTTTTCGATTGGTTGGTGTTTAACGCCGCTTTCACGGCGTCAGAACACGCATCCATGATCCATCTACGACTCTCCGGTAAAATCGCCATGATTTCCATGAAAGATTATCGAACCCGGTTGAGTAAATTATAAACCCGGATCAGCCTAAGCATGCCGAGCAGGCTCACGCGGATAGACACTTTTCGCTTTCAGTTGATTTCTGTTTCAGGAATGATCACTCTATACCTCTATCTCCCTGAAACGGAATGTGTCGGCCTTAATTAGTCTGCGCGGACTGTATCTGGTCCGATACATTAGGCAGAGTGCATAATGTTGGTTTTCTCGTGGAACGGCTCCAATGCAGTCTGGAAATTCCAAGAGAACAGGATCAGCCTGCACATGTATATGTGCAACTCAATCTGTGTCTACATCGTTCCCTTTCCCACATATATACGCTTTCTGACGCCCCAGCGGCAGATGAGCAATTTCTACTGTTGCCACAATGTTTTTAACTCGTTTAATTATTAACCCTTATTCATAGAGATTTTTGACTTTTTTGTCAATATGTTTTCGAAGTCGTCTGTCGCAGATGTGTTGTATGTTGGAAAGGTTTATGTTACTTTGACGTCACACCGTGCTATCTCTTGACATAACTGAAGAAGACAGTCAAAGCTCTTATCCCGTTTCCACAAGCAGAGTATTTTGTACTGTGTTCTGTTAGGTCCATCGAGCTATCGCTCTGTCAACAAGTACACGCGATGCCATGATAGCACGATGACACGATGGTGATGACACGATGACACGATGGTGATGGTACGATGACACGATGGTGATGACACGATAGCACGATGACGATGACGCGATGACACGATACCACGATGGTGATGGAGCGATGCTACGATGACAACATGACGATGACGCGATATTACATCGCGTCATCGTCATCGTGCCATCACCATCGTGTCATCGTACCATCACCATCGTGTCATCGTGGTATCGTGTCATCGCGTCATCGTCCTATCGTGTCATTACCATCGTGTCATCGTACCATCACCATCGTGTCATCGCGTCATCGTCATCGTGCCATTGTGCCATCACCATCGTGTCATCGTACCATCACCATCGTGTCATCGTGCTATCGTGCTATCGCGCTGTCAACAAGCACACGCGATGCCACGATAGCACGATGACACGATGGTGATGACACGATAGAACGATGACGATGACGCGATGACACGATGGTGATGGAGCGATGCTACGACGGCACGATGACAATGACGCGATATTACATCGCGCAATCTTCATCGTGCCATCGTGTCATCGTAACATCACCAACCATTGTGTCATCGTGTCATCACCATCGTGTCATCGTGCTATCGTGGCCCTAACGAACACCGTAATTTTGACTCAACTGCAACAGACGAGTTTTGGAAAGATTGTGGCAAAATTAAAACTTGATTATGAGCTTTTATTATGTATGTTGATTTTTTGTTACGAGGTTTTATTAAGATGATTAAGGGTCACGTTTTGATCATGTCTTTCAGTATATGAATTAACGAGTTCCCACATACAACGAATTAGCAGCCGATGACTTTGAAAACATCCCAATACTAATGTAGAGAATTCTAGTCATGAAGATATTTTGAAAAGAGTTTACTGCTGTAGATACGTCAAACTTACTTTATCTGCAAATGGGAAAGAATTGAACTTGTCATTCTCATTTCAGTGGAACATGGTGGAAAGGTTGCAGTATTGGACTTGGACGGTAATTGTCGTTAACAGTTTGTACTTTCAGTTTTCATGTATTTCAACCCGGACGTATGTGTTCATGAACTACTATTATATATTAGTTTAAGTTTAAAAGAATGTTGTAAAGCTCATAATTAGTTAGTTACCCAATAAATAAAACATGTTGTGGATTTAAAATTAAATTGAGATTGGTATTAAGAATGGTTAGTAAACATGATATCAGATGGACGTTTCCAGAACGGAACATGATTTCTTTAGGATTAACAGCCCTTTTAACCCTTTCCCGCATAAAGAAACTTTCTGACCCCTCTGCAGCAGACGACTTTTAGACATATAATGACAAAAGTAGAAATGTTATCAACTTTATTTCAACTTTGTTCTGTAATAAAAGCTACATTTAAAGAGGTTTTCCATATTTTTGGCTACATGTTTTCAAAGTCGTTGCTGTAAATGTGTTGTATGTGGAAAATGGTTCACTGTATTTGTGTAAACCATTTTCCACATTCAACACATCTACAGCAAAGCAGAGACAGGGGTGTAGCTTTTATAGTTGTCCCCTAAGGAGATTTTGATGGCATTTGGCTGTGGTACATATTAGTCGCGTTTGAAAATTTCAAGTTGTATTCGTTCTCCATACTCGGGTCAAATAAAGTTAAATTGAACACATTGTGAAATCAAAGCACTGAATCTACAGTTGGGACGGTTGTTTTGGAATTTTTCACTCAACAATGATGTAAGTCACTTAGTTTATCCAGTTTCATATTAATCTGACCTTGGTTTTTTAATTAACTATGACAACAACATCAATACCAGATTCCTTTATACCCACTGCCAACGTTGCAATGCTCGTGTGAGGGGTGTGGTTGATACTAATAGAAGGGAAGTAACCAGCATTTTAATTTAAGTATGCTAAGTATGGAGGATCATGTAACCAAATGGATGGTCATTGGAGGAAGAAAAATACATAATTTACCATCGATTTATCTTAAATCTATTCATGAATGTTATAACAAAAATGAGATTTTTATATGATTGATGCATTAAAACAAGCATTACTTCAGGTATGCCCGAGACATATTTATGATCATATATGACTCAAATGCAGCCGGAAGCACACACATCTGCTTGCTCTTCACTAGACAAACATTCTGAATAATTTACATTATAATCGGCTAAAAATGGTAACTTAAATTGTATCATTAAGAGTTTCCCTTGTCTTATTTTCTAAATGCCAGATGATCCACACACACACTCTGACAACATTTGATGACGATTAGGTAAATTATGTGACTGTTGACAAAGTTTAAATTTGATTTGTTCCAATGATCAAGGTTTTAACCCCAAGTATCCCAATTTCAAACTTGACCTAGATATCACTGATCAATTTTCATGAAGATTTGATATTGAATAATATCGTGTTTAAAGGGTTTTCTATTGACTTGACTGCGTGACCTAGCGTTTGACCAACGATGATCCAGATTCGAACTTGGCCTTGAAATCATTGAGACAAACATTCTGACTAATGTTCACTAAAATTGGAAATTAAATGCGACCAATTTGCATGATAATTTGGTATAGGATATAACGTTTAGTGTTATAACGTTTTTTTTTGGGTTGACCGTGCCTAATGTTACCCAGATTCGACCTTTAATCATATTTTTTTAAAAGCACATTCTGACCAATGTTCATTGATTGGATTGTAAATGTCAAATGTATGGCACACGTAATGTTATTCTAGGAGCTGCTCTGTTGACCTAGCTTTTAACCTATGATAATTCATACTATCATTCGAAATTGACCTAGATTTTTATTCTGATTTGGCTCAGGTGATCAAACAAGAGTACATTGATGGCCATATGTCGCTTACCTCATTTAATAGAACATCTAAAATGGAGATGTATATACATATTAGGAAAGAACCAACCCGCGCCCTGGGATCAAAGGTTTCCAAAAGATCAGAACAATGTGAACTCTCTTTGTAAAGAATCACGAAAGCTATATTTGTGCCAAATTATTTTCAAATCTAGCCTTTACTTTTGAACACGATTTTGTATACTCTTTAACATTAAACATATAAAGAAACAAGACCCGCCAACTGACAACCATGTTTTTCATGTTAAAAGGTCACCAAGACCAAATTGTTTTCAAATCGGACCTTAACTTTAACAATATGTTAAAGTGTTCATTATATACACATGCAAGTGGACCATCATTATCCTAAATCGCTCACCTGATTTAATAGAAATTAAATAGCTTTTTATGTTTTTACTCTATACATTCAAGTAAACCAAGAAATGCCCCCCTTTTGTACCTGTTTTGATGCCGCCTTGGAGCCATGTTAAATAACCAATCAGTATGACTTTTGTAGAGGGTACTATTATGAACATGTTTCCCAAAAATGTCCAATGATATTCTACATTATAGGTAACTATGGAAACAAAATATTACTTGTAAATGCACAATATCAAAATAAACAATTACTTTTGCAGAGAAATATGAGCCTGCTAATAAGTCTGGTAAAAACTGCTGTTAAACCTATATAAATAAAAGTTTAAATGATTTTATGATTAAATAGAGTTTAAAAATTGTAGCAAAAGGCGAAATTGCTCATGATGAGCAGTTTATCCTACTGCAATAATGTTTTCAATGCAGTCAGCTGCAGAAGCGTCAGAAAGCTTCTGTTTTTAGGACAGGCTTAATTGAATTGTTGTTTGCCATTTTATAATATGAAACCCTTTACAACCGTCCCAAAATCTTTAAAAACTACATAAATATCCTTTTTTCTTTGGTCAAACTGTCAAAAAGGATTTTTGTGAAATAATTTATCATGAAACACTGGAAGTAGATTTTCAAACCTTATTTTTAAATCCATTTATCAAGAATTTAACTATCCAATTTCAAAGAAAATGTGTGTATAAATGAAAGTGTAATGAATGAATAGTGATGACAAAATCATAGTAAAAGGATAAGTTGAAGGAATTTCTACTTTTGTCAAAATGCTTTCGAAAGTCGTTTGTGGCAGATGCGTAAACATGCTTTGCTTCATGAACATTTGTCTTCAAGAATGTGAATCACCTAATTATGGGTGAACTTTAATTTCTGCACCCGGCAAATCCTTGCGGCAAGTGAAGTTTTCCCCAGAAATAAACCAAGTCATACAAAACGACTTTCAAGGCCGTTCAACCAGCTAAGATATATATGAGCCTGCGCAGCCTGATCAGGTTGTTCTTTGTTCGCCATCGAGTCACACAATCATCTATTACTCCACAGGAGAAAAACAATGACTTAATTAAAACAAAAATTAAAGTATTACATTTGAATGTAACTGTCTTCGATTTAAGGAGGATGGTTTTCATTTGATGTGGCAAATCTACCCAGGGAAATTTCAATGCAAAGGAATTACTCCGCTTTGAACTATTTACCGCTTTGGAACTAATTGTTTTGGTGGAGCTTTTTTTGTCAGAGAACCTTCCTGTGTTATTAGGAACGTGGTTACTCCGGAAAAAACTTGTTTATTAATTGTGTAGTTTGTTGACTCTGGAACGGTTGTCTGTCGACAAATGTCACAAAAAGATAAAAAGTACTTGTTTTGGGCAATTTCGTCCAACTTTCCCAAATTTATGATTTTCATTTATTTCAAATTTTCAATAGTCGTCTGCTTCAGTCGTATCTGAAGTCTTCTGTTTTGAAAATTGCTGTACAAAGATATTTCGACTTTTTGATTTACAGAAACCGTGGGAAACAGTTTGTCTAACGAGGGCGCTGGTGAGATATATTTTATACGGTGTGATATCACAGATGAAGAACAGCTGAAGGTAGAATAGTAGTCTCAATATATCGCCGTTACAT